>VZTN01002270.1:834014-907002 GCA_013400515.1 Erpornis zantholeuca | reverse complement strand
ACCCGCCTTGGCTGGCGGGTGGAGAACGGTGCTGTGCTGGCAGTCATGGGCAGTGCTTGTGTGGGGCCACCTCTCTGCTCGGCAGCAAGCCACCTCCACTGCTCACCCCTGCCTTGGTCTCCGGGTCCCAGCGCAGCTTTAGTGGCGGGGGTCTCATGTTCTGCAGGGAGCCCGAACCACTCATTTGCACTCAAAGGTGTGGGTAGGGTGCTCAGCTCTCAGGTGAGGACAGGCGTTTTTCAGGCACTTTTTTCAGGTGTTCAGCATTCAGCCCAACCATCTCCAGGCTTTATCTGCACTTCCCTCTCCCCATCAGCAGTACTAACATGAAGCTGGGCAAGAGCAGGTCTGAAGGGGAAGGTTTTGCCATGGCGCCTTGGAAGGGATTTTCAGCTCTGTCCTAGAACACTGAACCCTAGCAAGGTGTTTCCCAGTTTCCCAGGTTCTCTTTTTACAAGAATCTCTAACGTCCTCCAGTTTTTCCTGAGCTTCCTAAGTAGAACCCCAGGAAATCTGCTGACTTCTTCCTGTTTTCTTCCTGAGGTTGTTTTCATTTGTTGGCTGGTTCTTTTTTATTTTTGTTTTGTTTTCCCAAATCTCTTTGTGAACCTCTGATTAATTCAGCTTCTGATTCCTTGGCAGTTGCCTCTGGAGACAACACTGAAGATTTCTACATATGCGATCCATCTTCTTCTTGGCTGCATAGCCTTCAGTGCTGGAATTGGGTAAGAAGTGTTACAACAGACCCTAGTGCACTGTAGCAGGGGTGTTAGGAAATAAAATATTGCACAGTGCTGCGTGAAAAACTCTTTGATTAATTAAAGGCGTGGGCAACTACACAATTGCATCAAATTATCCACGCGCCATGGCGAAATGCGAGATAAAAGCATTGATTTCTTATTCCAAGGACATGGTCAAGCAGCCCTTGCTGACCCTGAAGAGGGTTGCCAGCCTGAAGGTGAGCAAGAGCATTTTTACGGAGATTTTTTTTCTGTTTTTCCACAGAAACAGGAGGTAGTGCATCGCCTCCCCCATGCTGTGCCCAGAAGGTCTGCAATGCCCGTGTGTAAGAAGCCTGGCCCCGGAGCAGTGCCCAGTGCCCTCCACTCAGGGCAGTGCTTGGCCTCTCAAGGCTGATGCTGAGCAAATACCCAGCCCTGAGCAGTGGCATGTGGGAGCCAATCCTCTCCCTCTGGCCCAAGCCTCAAACCCACAACATCCTTTGAAAATCCTGAGCAGGGCTTCCCTTAGATGGATGAGCAGCCTGTGGTGGTTCCTGCCAGCTACTGAGGGTGATTTGCCCTCCTTAGAGAAAAGGAGCTTTATTCCAGCTTTAAGTGACTGGGTAGCAATACAGTTGTTTCTATTACAGTTTTTATTTTGCTTTTCCTGCTACTTAATTAGTGATTGAACAGGAGGAAGTCTGTTTAGGATCAGTGGGCAGGATTGTGCTGTGCATTGGAGGTAAAGGGCTCACAGTAAAAACACATGCACCAGAACCACACACAAATTTGGTTTTGCACAACGCTAATGGCAGTGACTCAGCTTGCCCCGAAGAAGAGATGGCTGAACGTGTTCCACCTGGCCCAGAACGTTATCATTTCACCCAAGGGTAAAATATTAGCGAGCAACCATTAAGCCAAGTACGTTACAGTCAGGCCATGGGCAGCAGCTGTCCCAGATGACTTCAGCCTTGCCTTGGAGGTGAGGAAATTGGACATGACTGAAAGCCCTGCCAGGGTTGCCAGCAGCCACACGAAGATGGGCAGGGGAGGAGGTGAAGGCACCCCAGATCCTACACAGGCAGTGACCAGCTACTGTCTGAAGAGGCCCCAGGAACCAGAGAGCTGTCAGAAATTGGATTTTTGTTTGTATATTTGTTTGCTGTTGTTTCTGTATGAGTGCCCCCATGACCAGGAAGCAGAACAGAGATGTTAAGGTGTTTCACTGGAGATGAAGCCCAGCAAGGGACTCTAGCTGGGAAGAAACTGTGGCTCTTGAGTCTCACATCTGCATTTGAAGTGAGGGGATACTGGGCCAAAGGAGCACACAGGTTAACCCTTGCATGCCTGGTATTCCAGGGCATCTGGAATAGCTTTGACGAGGTTCTCAGCTAGTTGGGACAGGCAAATAAAAGCCAGTGAAGCTGCAGAAAAGGATGTCCAAGGCAGACATCTGTACTAATACATGCAAATTTACTAAGCCTGATTTTCTTCCCATTAATGCTGCTTTAGCTGGCTGTGAGCATCCCCACTGCAGGTGAGAGAAGAGCAATGCTGACTGGGGTGGCCAGGCACAACAGGGAAAAGTCCAAGGTGATGCTCCCAGACCTGGCCTGTGTTCCCAGGCAGTACTCTGCCCTTTTTCCCCCTCCTAGGTTAGAACGGGACGATTCCTTTTGTGCATTTATGCCTGTTCATACCAAGTGTGTCTGCAAGGCAGAGTGGCCTCAGACTACCATGCCTGGCAGCATGGTGACTATTGGCTTGCAGAGCTATTGAAGGAGAGCAAAACAAAAAGTCCTGTTGGGTTTCCACCAGAAGTTGCAGGCATATAGGAGCAATTAGCAGCAGCCGTGTCATTTCTTGGGAAGGGTGCAAGTGCTGGAAGTGAGATGAAGTTTGAAGGCAGCAGGGGAGAACCCAGGGTAGTGCCTGGGGTGTGCAGCACTTGGGTCTCCCCAGGACTATGCAGTGCTCATGGTGGGAGCAAATTGGGGTTGCAGCTCTTCCTCATAGCCTGGAGCATGGACTACCCAGCAGGAGCTTCTGGCCTGGAAATTTTTTCTGCTGCTAGGTCCATCACAAGAGCAGGAGATATGTTTGTTATCTTTTGTCTGGTGGCGCCAGCAGTTGAGCAAGAAGAGTGGGAGGCTGGCTGCTGACTGCTGTATCTGTGCCATGCAGAGCTCCCACCTCATCCCGCTGGGTGGTGGACGCACAGGCTTGGTAGCATTCCTGGAATGGTCTATCTCCCCTTTTGTTTCAGTGTAATTAGTCTGAAAAGGGAGAAAGGATGTGGCATCTTCCACCTCAAGGGGAATGGCTCATCAGCTGGGTGCGGGTGGTGGCTGCAGGGGCAGCACGAGGGGAACAGGGAGGGATGTGCACCGTGCCAGCTGAGCAGGGCAGGGTGTGTGCTCATCAGCCAGGATTTCTCACTCCCTGCAGCGCCTGGCTTTGCTGCAAGCACATTTATTTTCCCCGCGGCCTCTCAGGAGGCTCCAGAAGGGTGGGCAAGACCAAGCTGCCAGGAAAGCCTGGTGGCAGCACCATGGGCTTGTGGCTGGCAGGGTGGACCTGGCAGGTTGCTGGGCACAGAAGAGCACAGCACATCATTTTCTCATGGCTGAACTTTTGGAAGATGCATGTGAACATTTGTCTCTTTGTAGTCATGAGCAGGATGGAAAAACCCTCCCAAGCTGCTCTGCTTGCAGAGATGCTCTGAGGGCTGTGTGAGTCACTCGGGGAAGCACAGGGGAGCCAGGTTTCTCTGGGGAGCCAGGCTCCAGAGAAAGTTCGTATGCACTTCATGCCATCCCTCAGAGTCACTGTTGGAGACATATTTCGATGTGGCGATGGGTGTTGGGAAAGTGTTTGCTCAGACCACCTCAGGGTGTCAACCACACATGGCTCAGGGCTTTCCCTGGGGACCTTCGGTGACAAACCCCTGCCCTGCAGTTGTGCAAAATGAGTGCAGCCATCATCCCACTGTTGATGGGGAGTTCACAGCCCACCCCATCCTCCCCCAGTGCCCATATAAAAGACCTCATTTTTCCCCTGACCCTCTGGCCAGAGGAACTAAGGGGGGGCTCACATGACAGCTTTTTATGGCATGCTTAGTGAGGGGGAAAATGCTGTGGGAGGTGGCTGAGGGCTTTCCCCACCTAGACAGGGAGCCTGTCTATCCACACCCAGTTCTGCTTGGAGGAGCCAGGCTGTGCCCTGATGCTGTAGGCAGGTAACTGTCACAGAGCAGATAGACGTGAAACTGCTCAGCTTCTTCTGCCTCACCCAGGGCCAGAAGGGTTTTTTGAAAACAAAAATAAAGGGGAAAATACAGTCTCCACCCTTCCACCCATTTTGGTCGGCAAATCAAATAAAAGAATCTTGGAGCTGGCACCACAGGAGCAGTGAGTGCCAGCTCCCAACCTCTCACATGAGGTGTCGAAATAAAAGGAGATGAACAAACAACCCCCAGGTGCCTGGGGGCCACAAACTGGCTTTAAGATGCTGCTGGATTGCTTTTCCCTGTGTGGTGGTGGGAGCAGCCCCCCACAATCACCCCATGACTGGGCACCTGCCCCCTGTAGCAACTTGGTCACCCCTGGGCTGAGTGACCCAATCAGGTTGATTTGGCTGAGTGAAAAGGGCTTGGTGGGAAATGCATGTCACTACTGATGGTTTTCATGGGCACCCTGGCTTGGGGCAGTGCAGCCACTGACATCATGATGAGGGGGATGTCAGGCTTGGCCATCGCCTCAGAGGTGCTTGATGGTTGTAGGGAGCCCTGCAAGGACAAACCAGGAGCCAAGGTGCCCCACAGCAGCTGGAGCTTCTGCCCTGGATGGATGCATTTGGCCCCTGCATGTTTGGTTGCTGTAACAAATACAAGTCTTTAAAATACAGGTGGGGGGGTTTCAGTGGTTTTACAGACAAAATTCCCCTGCTTAGGGCTGTGTACTCTCAGAGGTGGCTCTGGGTTTGTCATGGGTGCAATGAAGATTTTTTCAGAATTTGTCAGGGGATCCACGTTCTCCTGTCTGTGGGGGAGAATCATAAAGCAGCTTTTTCTCCATCTTTGCTACAGTCCAGTTACAGCACTGTGAGCAGCTGCAAGATGCTCTGCAGGGCAGTCACACTTCTTCACAGCTTCTGCCTCAACGCAGTCAGATCAACCACTCTCATTTCTTGCACTGGGGCTGCCCAAGGCACATTGGTGGCAAGTGGTGGCCTCCTATCTCACCAGTAAAGCAGGGAAAAGCCTTTAACCTGGTACTTTCAGCTGACATTGGGTGCAGAAGCACTGCAGGGAGAGGATGTGACACTGGGCTGCACTGGGATGCCAGCAACACCCCTGGCACTGCCAGGATCAGGCTGAGCAGTCCGATCCAACATTTTACCCCTGATCTTAGGACCACTGCAAAAAAGCCATGTGTGATGGAAGGGTGGCTTTTTGTGGTGTTTTTCCCCTCGAGGCTCAGCTGTTGGGCTCACACGCAAGGCTGGGCAGGAGCTGCTTATCAGCTCACCCCATCGTGGCAGCAGGCGATGGTGCGCTGCCATCTCTGCTGCTAATCTCATTACAAATAAAGGAGGAGTAGAAGCTAAACTGAGCTCATATTAATTCCACCTGCCCTGCCCTGCTCTGCTTCAGGAAATACCTACTAGAATTGCCTCTCTCATTATCGAAACCATCCCTGGAAACAGTCGTTAGCTGGCTTGCTCCTTTGCCAAGTGTGGCCACTCAACAGCCTGCTCTGTTAGCCCACAGGGCCCCCATGGTGCCTGCTCCCACAGTGGCTCCCACCAGGGCACACACTGCAGGCTCCTGCACTTGTGCTCTGCCACCACAGCCCCGCACGCTGCTGCCTGGCCGGACTGCAGCTGGACACCCTCCCCTGAAGCTCAGGAGTGCTTTCAACCAGAAACAAGGTGAGGATGGCCAAGCAGCTCACTGAGTCACCTGTTTTGCTCCCTCAAGTTCCTCTGGTGTGCTGCACTTATTTTTGGTGGGGTTGGATGTTGGCCAGGAGATTGGGACATGCTGACATTTATGATTTTTTTTTCCTGCATAACAGAAGTTTTGCTAAATGAGAAGGAAACAAACTCAGTACCAGCTTTCACCATGTGTTTAAAACAAGATAAAAGCAATTCTGGGCTGGCCGTGGTATGCTCTGGGCCTGTGGAGACAGCAGTTTCCACTGGGGGATGGTCAGGTGGCCCACACAGGCTGCTGCGCTCCCGGAGGGTACCGGGGAGCTCCATGGCCCTCAGTGACATCTATTGGACCTGTCCATGTGGAGCCCTGGCCCAAAGGGAAGGCAGGGCTGTGCTTGGGGTGAATAACAGTGCAGGATCTGACTGTGCATGGCTGCACTCGGCAGGTTCTGGTGCGCTCAGCGACACCAGGGCACCCCATCCTCCTGGGTGCTGGTGTGGAAACGGAGTGGTGGCAGGAGAAGCACACATCTACATGGGCCCATCCACACGTGGGGAAGAGCAAAGTGCCTTGGGACCTGAGCAGGGTCATACTCCAATGCACAGACTAGCAGGAACGCTTCCCCCAGGAAAAGGTGGCTCTTACAGTGGAGTGTGGACATAAGGAGCAGTTGTGGAAACAAAATACATACTTCTTTCTTCTTTTAATATAATTCTTCCCCAAAGCAGGACTAGCCCAGTTTTATCTCACTGCCAGCTGTTTTGTTCTTTTTTCCCCAGGCTGGGTAAAGGTGTGGACAGGAAGAAACAACCTCCTTTTTTTTAATGACAGTTTTTCATGGGAAGGTGTTCAGCTGCCTGTGAGTGCTAAGGTTGGCTCTGCCCAGGTATAAGCAGCAAGGATGAGCAGGGCTCAGTGCAGACTCCATGCCCTTGCTCTGCCCACATCTTTTCCCTGTTGCTGTCAGAGACTGTCCACGTGGCCCTAAGCCTCCACAACAATATTGGCAAGGTTCAGTTGCTTAAAATTAATGCCTTAGAAAGTCTCTCAGGCCTATGGAATGACCACGTTTCTTTAGACTGTAGCCACTGGACAAAAAGAGCTTTAGGTAATTCAGCCTTGATTACAGATTCAGCAATTTGTAAGTACACACAACTCTTATTTCCAGGTGATGTTTCAGGGGTGACCTTTTGGCTGGAGAGAAGCTTTCAGCAGCCACTTGGTGTAAGGCATCTACAGCCCAAGGGGGCTCAGCCTCAGGCTTTTTGCTGGCCTCTCTTGGAGGTTCTTTACTTATACAAGGTGTTTGCCATGTTCCTACCCTCTGCACGAGGCATCAGGTGCCTTGCTGGGCTGTCAAGACTCCTGTTAGCCACTGCTCCCCAAGCCTTGGTGCTTTTGCTGTCGCTGGCTCTTCACACTCCGTTGCTGCATCCCTGGCTGCAAAGTGCAATCTTGTCCTTAATGCAGGCATCATTTCATCTGTACTGTCCTGAAATACAACAGACCTCCCTTTGCTGAGACATGCCTGTGGCACTGTGCCCCCACAACCTACAGCAGCTATGCGTAAGGGGCAAGTGAACTTGCCTTGGGCCCATTTGGACATGAAAACAAAACAAAACAAATCTTGGTAGTAAAGGTCCCCTGGCATGGATTAACACCATGCAGGCTTCACTTTCAAAACCACATCCACACCCAAACGCATGCACACACACACACAGAACCACCTCAGTTGTTGTTTTAAATACTTTTAAATTCCATTACATTTCCTTTATGAGTAGTTGTTTTTTATTTTCCCTCTTTGACTGTCATAAATCAACCCTGCTAATCCCACTCGACTTACATTATTACTGTTAGGAAGGGCACGGCAGAGTGCATAAGGAACTAAGGCACAGTTCAACCACCTTCATCTCCAAAAGGTTCCTGGTGAGAGAACTGGAGAATGTATAACACATGGCCAACACCTAGGTGGGTTGTGCTTCCCTTTGGTGGCCAAGCCTTGGCTAGAGGAGCTCGGAGCTGGCCCGGGAGACACAAAGTGTGCTCTGGAATGCACATCAGCTTTGTGCTCAGTGCCGTGACTGCAGGCACTGCCTCCCTGGGGAGCTGCTTCATGATGGGGCTTTGGGAAGCAGCAATTACCAGACTGGCAGGTCAAGAGAGGAGTAACAACGTGAATTGAAGTAGGAGGAAGCAAAAAACATAAGTGCACCAGGTTGTCCCTGGGGCATATTTGACCAAGGAGGCGTGTACACATTCAGTATTGTTGTCAGCTTTCTTTTTGCAAGGATGCAGGTGCCCTGCAGGCACTCTGGACGTGACCCTGACAGCTCTGCCAGATGCCAGGCCCCGACATCAAATCTAAGAGTTAAAATTAATTTCTCAGAGTCCAAGCCACCTTGGTGGCAAGCCATCCCACTTGGATGCAAGAGACCTACATTGTATTTTGGTGCATTCCCCAAAGAGCTCTGCCACTTGCTCCTATGAGACTACAGAGTGCCAATAAACTTGGCACCCACCTCTGCTGGTGCAGCAGAAATATAAATCCACTTCTGAGATTTTGACAGAGCAGAGAGCTGGAAAAACAAACAAACAGGAAAAGTGCCTTTGACTCACTGCATTCCAGTTTCCTGGCTCCAGCCTGGCTCAGGCTGCCAGCAGGTCTCATTGGCAGAGCAGTGCAGTGAACAGCATGGCCCAGGTAGCCCAGAGGCTTTTCCCTTCTTGGGGATTCAGGGGCCATGTTTGCCACTGAGTCCTGAAATGTTGCATCCCCCTGAGGCTGCTCCGTGGCTCTGCACCAAAGCTGCTTCCCCCGAGGTGCCTGTGGCCCTGCACACCCCAGCAGGGCACAGGGGCTGCGGCTCCCTCCTGCTCACCAAACTGCCTGAAGCATGCCTGTGGTATGGAAGTTACTGCACAGCTGGACACAGAGCAGGGGAGATGGACAGGCAGCCAGAAGCCCACACACACCACCCATGCTCCTCCAGCATGGAGAGGGGGCTCTGCTCTTATGTCTAAGGCAGGAAACCCCAAAGGGATCGATACCATCATGAAGTATTTCCAAATTCCCCAGTCTCTCCTAATATTTGACTGAAGAAAGACAAAGACAGGCACAGATGTGTTTAGTTTATTTTCCCTGGATATAGACACAGCTCTGGCTGACCACCACAGCAGCAAACAAACCATGACCTGTGCCAGCCCCTGCAGCTCCTGGCAGGAGCACAGGGTGGGATCCCTGGGAGGGCTGGGGCGGCACCGAGGGGCAGCTCTGCAGGATGCACTTGGGCAAGGGTTGTCAGGGGATGGCAGCACAGACCCACACACAAGGTGCAGCATTAGGAGTCAATCGGATGCAGCAGCGTGGTGCACGTGGAGGGAAAATGGAATGAGTGTCAGCTCTCCAGCCTGAACAGCTGCCCTCCCCTCCTTCCCCCCAGCTTCTCCCCTGGCTGTTTTGAAAAGGGAGAGAGGGGTTCAGCATTTACAGAAGAGGCACTTAAGCAGGGAAGGCTCTCTGAAGGCAGAGACCTGTGGGCAGTTCTTTGGGGAGCCAACATGATGAATCTTTTCAACCAATCTCTGAGGAAGGGAGATAACTTCAAAAAAATAAGTAATGCTGGTGGCTCAGAAACACCCAGAGCTTTTCTCTCTGCAGATTCAGCATTAGAGGAAGTGCAGCAAATGACTCCTCCAGCATTTTCTAGGTAGTAATAGTACTTCTATTAGTAGTGAAGTAAATCTTCACAGAAGAAGTGAAGTAGTGAAGTAAATCCTCACAGTCTGGACACTTGTTTTTCCAGCTGCACAGTTCCCCTCCGTCTTGTCCAGGACCAGCTTTTGAGGTCTCTACAGAAGGACAATCCTTGTCCACAGCCTTTGCAGCCAGTGACTGGATGGGAAGAGGGGGCTTCTGAGCCTGGAAGGTTTGAATAGGCACAAGCTGCAGGAGCTGGGAATCCCAAAACTGGCAGAGGGGAGCAGAAAAGGACTGAAGAAAGAGCCAATGCAGCAGGGAGCTGAGAAAAGCTGCTCAAGGATGTGAACTCCAGCAAAGGTCCCTGCAGTGTTTTCTGGATAGACTGCAGCCTTGCAGTAATTTCAAGATTGCTAAAACCTGCCTTTTAGGAACTGTGTTCCAGCAGCAGAAGCAGCTGTTGGGTCAAAATAAAAGCTGTCCTTAGGTCTGGAACTGAAATTCTGTGGCTCAGTGCCTGTTCTGATTAAGATGGGGCTGCTCTGATCCCAGACACAGGACTAAATTTAATAGCTGGGGAGGGATGATTTACTGCTTAGCAGCAGTTAGTTGACTATTTGCAATGAGTGCTTTCACTGCAAACCCTCAGGCTGGGTCAGAACCACTCTGAGCAAACAGATATCACCACACTGTGAACATCTGTTGCTTCTGCACTGCCAGGATGGGAGGATGCCAGGACATCCAGAGTGCAGAGCTGCACCATGACCATCCAACACCATGGCACTCACTAAGATGCTTTGCAACAGGGACCTGAAATTATGACTATAAACTTTGGGTTCTACCACAAGCAGACTGGGCTGGAAGCTCTAAGGATGCACTGTGAAGCAGCATCCTTCATGTTCCCAGGCCATTAGCAAGAGAAGGGACTGAACATCAGTGACAGACCCTATTTCACCAGAGTCAGCTGCAAATCACATCCCTTCATGCCCATGCACAGCTCATGCCCCTGCTCAGCAGCTGATTTCCGGAAGCTCTGCTCAGAATTAATGCCCAAACACCAGCTTTGCATGGCTACAGAGCTATCTCCATTTTGCCAGGGCTTGGGTTTTCCTTTGTTTTTTCCCTTAAAAGGCATATCTCAAATGGCAAGGGACAGTCATTACTCCAGTTTTTGTACTCCAGTTTCCCCTAGCAGGAAGCAGAAGAAGGAAGACTAGTGCATTAGGACACCTGAGATATTTCTCCAGCAGATGCTAAAAAGAAGCAGCTATTTTTGTTTGAGAAAGAAAAAAAAATAGGTTCTCCAACGGGGTTAGAGTGGGCCTGAATGAGTCCTGAGAAATGCTAGAGAAGAACAGGGAATGCTGGAAGCAGAGTCGGCCCCACCAGGAGATGCTGGCACATGGATGAGGGTTCCAGCAAAAGCTGTGCTAAACACAGAAGAGGCACTCCTGAAACTCCACAATCATATTAACCTGTTAATTTATACAGCATCTCTGTACAAAAATAGAAGGGTTCTAATAAGATTAACAATATTAAATAAATATTTAATAGAAAAAGTCTTTGGCCTAGTTCATAGCTCATCCTTTGGGTTGATGTTCATTTCACTGGGTCCTAGATGCTCCTGGTCCAACATCGCAATCACTTCATCTGCCTGGATTCGTTCCTGCAAGAGGGGAAGGGAAGAAATGGTCACAGCAGAGCTTCAGTACCTGCTCCAGCTAATTTGGTGAGGCTCAGGCTGCAGGGAGGACATGCAGCAAGGATTTTACCCCAGAACCAGCAGTGTAGGTGAGAGGATGGGGGAGAGCCTGGGACTCCAGCTGGGGATTTTCTGGGCAAAATTAATCAAATTCCTTTCCACCTAAATACCTGATTCCCTCCTCCCTGCAGGGCTGCAGTGGTTGGGGCAGAGCTGATGTTCTGCAGTTCCCTCATCACACTCCACTAGCAGCCACTGCCACAGCACACCCTCCTCCTGTCCCCTCCACTTGAGGCTGATTTCCAGCTCCCTGGGCAGAGCTGATCTCCTACCATAAAGGCACCAAGCCTGAAGGAATTTCTGCTAATGCAAAAAAACTGAGAGACATTGAAGTATGTGACTGAAAATAAGCTTTTCCCCAAACCTTGCAGCCCACCTCCATCACAAGGGAAAGGAATGAGGGGTTTGCATTCTCACTGCATTTAGTTTTGCTTGGTCTTGTATCTTTTATTTTTACAGACAGAACTGCTATCAAAGGGAGGCAGGGGCTGGTACAGCAGCTTTTTACAACAGAATGTGGAGGGTGCCTGGTGAAAGGCATCCCTGCCCAGATCTTCCAAGGCATCTTGGGTGCCCAGAGCCATGGACTTCAGCTTGCCAAAATGGCTATGGGAGGACTTAGCAGTGGGACTCGGCACAGCTCTCTGAGCTGTGGATGGCTCTGGAGGAGCTCCCATCCATCAGGCTGTTGCCACTAGGTGTCAGAAACGGCCCAGCCCTGCACGGAGCCCTTCCACGTCCCGGGAGCAGGACTGGCAGGAAAAACCTGTCCCAGGGCCACCAGCTCACATCGTGGGAATGCTGCTGTGGGGGGTGTAACTGGAGGAAAACAGAGGTACTGGGACTGGAGAATAAGATGGTCCTGGCTCCTGTGGGATGCTAGGTATGCCCCAGTTCCCCTCACATCGATGCAGGGACTCACCAGCTCTCTGTAAAGAGGGTCCAAGGTGAACCAGAGAGCCACAGCGCACCGCTGGCCTTTGGTGACCGCCTTCACCCCGTGGGGGTTCTCACCACCCGACGAGAAGCTGATCATTCTCCCACACTTGGGCTTGATGGAGGCCTGCAGGGAAACAGCAACACCAGGCTGGCTGCACATGCTGGCTGTGGCTGGGCTCACCATGGCCCAGGGCCTGGGACCTCCCTGGGCATCCCTCAGCATCGCCCCGGGACCTGCTGAGCTGCTCTGGGGGACATGGAGAGCTCTGGGCATGGCTGGGGAAATGTGTGGGGTAAATAGGGAAGTGTGAAGCTTGCTCCTGCTGTGCAGACATCGTGCAGAAAGGACATAACAACATGGAGTCTCTGCAAAAATACAGGTGACCACCTAGAGCAAAACGGGGCCATGGCTTAACTCCAGTGAGGTCCAGGGAAGGCTGTGAAACACCTCTTTCCTTCCTCCCTTGGCAGAACTCACAAGAGTCCTGCAGGACCTCGGGAGCAGAAGTGCCAATCAAATCAACCCTCAGGCACTTAAGTAACACAGTCTACCCTCCAGCCCATCCAGAGACCCCAGCATGGAGCCCTGACCTCTGTCTAACCACAGAGTGGGTGCCCAGCTTCCTTAAAGGCCCCAAACAGAGGTGAGGGCTCATGCTCATCCCTCTCAGGGTCTGATGTCCACCACTGTGACCCACTCTGGAACACGAGACCTGCATCAGGCACTGGATCTGTATGGAGGCACCAATTCATGTTTGACCACGAGATGGGGTGGCAGCTCAGCAGTCCTCCAGGCAGGGATAACTGCCCTTTGCCTCTACTGGGGGTGGGGAGAACCCCTGATCCACACAGCTTCTAGGAAGGGAACAGAAGCTCTGTGCACCTCTGCAGCAGGATTTTGTACGGGCTGTTGCAAGGTAGGAGCCACAGGGTGCCTGGGGAAGCCCAGAGCCCTGAGCATGGACTGCTGAGGAACAGCTTTTGGCCCACAGCACCAACTCACCGTCACAGTTTTGGCATCCATCTCGGTGAAAATGAACTCACCACCTTCGAAATCTGCATTCATGTACAGGAGGGCACTGGGGAAGGAAGTGGGAGACCCCCATTAGGGGAGCACTGGCTGACCCCCCACCTCCTGGACAGGTCCCACATTGCTCCACTAGGACACGGGTGGGGGACAGCCAGAGGGAGAGAAGTCCCTAGGGACATCCCCTCCCTTCCTTCCTACCTGTAATCCCGAAAGGTGTAGGCAGGAGGCTCCTTCCAGCACTCGTTGGCCTCAGGGTCCAAGAGGCAGTTGTCAGCATGGATGGGATGGCTCAGATCATTCCTTCTCTCCTGCTGGCCTAGGCAGGACCATGTGGAGGAAGGGGGAAGGAGAAGGGGTGGATGAGATGGAAATGCCATGCTCTGTGGGGTCTCATCATGGGGTGGGAGCCTACCCTGACCCCACTTTGGATGATGATCACAGGTGAGAGGAGGAAAGCAATGGCTGGGGGGAAAAGGCAACATCTGAGGACTCAGCTCTGCACAGGTCTGCCTGTTCCTTACTGCAGAGAAGCGAGATGGAGAGCTGGGGCTGGGGTGGAAAGGAGAAGGGACAGACAGAGGAGGCAAGAGAAGAGGGAGGAGAAAACAAAAGTGTTGCAGACATGGAAATTAAGAGACACACCAGAAATTACCTCCTTTGGGACAGCAGTGCCTGCTTTGTGCTGCTGTGGGATGCTGACTTTGCCCAGCCCTTGGCCACCAATTTAAGTATCAAGCAAAATAGAGCTACTCTGAGCTTGGGACCCCCACTCATAAACCCTCCATGGAGGGATGAACCCCTCCCACCGTCCCTGCCACACCGCTAGCCCCGATTCCTCACCGGAGAGGGCAGTGCGGCACACCAGGTGTGTGTAGGAGAAGTAGAGCGTGGAGTTGAGCAGGAAGTAGGACTCGACGATCCTGCGAGCCTTCTCGCTGATATCATAGAACAGCCGGGCACTCTTCAGCGGGACACGGCCCTCGTAGCCATACTGGGCAAGGAGAAGGGCCAGGAGAAGCCAGTGTTATGTGCAGACTGGGAGGGAGGGCACAGGAGAGGAGGAGGAGGAGGAAGGAGCTGTACCTTGAGGGCTTTGAGGACAGTGGCTCCTTCAAATCTCTCATTCGGGGTGTGGGGGGAGGTTTTGCCCCTGTAGCCATCTCCAGCCAACATGATCCCCTGGAAGACACGGATACAGATGAGGGGTGACCTGATTCCTCAGGAGAGGGGGATCTGCAATGGAAGTACGTGGCACCCTCTTCCCCAAACCCCCAGGGCTCCATTCACTGGGCGAGGTGAGTTGGGTGGGAAGGTGCTGCAGCTCTCTGTGAGCACAGATGCTGGATATCAACCACCCACCTCCTACCTGGGGATGTTCTGGTACCCTCAGCCCCTTCCCAGGCTCGGTTAATGGTGAATGAGAGGGCTCAACCAGACTTGTGGGTGAGCATCCTTTGGGGCTGTGTATAACGTGGGGCAAGAGCTCTTCCTGCACAGGCTCTGCCATGCAGTGTGCTCCTAAGAACAGCCCAGGATGGAGCAGCAGCTCCCTGCTGCAGTTATGGGTGTGCTATGGGGACAAGCATCCCCCTGCTCTCCACAGGCACCCTGGCAGCAGCTCCAACACTCAGGAGCAAGGTATGAACCCAGAAGCTCTCCAGAGGCTGGTCACACATTCATTCAGCTGTCACACTTGGCCCGGGGCACTCCCCACTCACACTGGCCACCCTGTGCAGCTCCCGGCACTGCTCCTCCGAGATGACATTATCCAGCAGCACTCGCTGGGTGCCATTCAGCTGCTGAGAGTTGTAGACAAACTTCACATCGTTGTAGAGAAGAGGGCCCCCTGAGGAGAGACACAGAACCATCCTGCTGAACATGCCCTGGCCTTGCTGATATCTTGTACCATGGCTGGAGGCCAGCTGAAGTCACCCAGGTGCGCTGACAGGCAAAGAGCTCCACAGCAGAGAGCAGAGTCTGGCCTCCCATCGGTAACAAAAAGCAATGGGAACACATGGAGATAAAATCAATTTGCAGCAGGAACATCAGCATTTTCTACCTTCTCAAGAGCTGCCTTGCAAATGCAGGGACCACAGCCTGAAAACACCAAAGCCCAGCCTCTTCCATGCATCTCCTCGAAGACAGAAAATGAAAGAAATTGTAACAACAAAAGCCTAAACCAGATGTTTCTCCAGGAGAAAAGTGAAATACATCTAAAGTGTGGGGAAAAATATTTGTTGTCCTAGAGAGGCAATGAAATAGAGGAAACAGAACCACAGAGTTCCTCTCACCATGTGGCACAAGGAAACTTCTCTGTGACAATGCTTCTGTAACTTTTATTTTTCCTGTCTGTTGAGTCAAAACCATGTTTTTGGCAGGACTTCTTGGCCTATGGAGGACATGTAACCCCCACAGAGCCCTGTCATTAGCCCACAGATTGATTTCTGAAGAGTTAAGTTTCTTGGAAATGGAAAAGACGGGATGTTTCTGGTGTTCACTGTGCTGATTTTGTTGAATGATAACCACACTTATTGCAAATGCAGCTGGATCAGAATCAGGATTTTCAAATCCTTACTCCTGGCATGCTCCAACTCAGGGCTGAGTTTTCCAGCTCGGATGTTCTTCCCCAGCCACAGGCACGTGAGGGATGAACATGGAAGGCATCACTCACCACTTCCAACATTTCTTTTGTTCCTCTCAGGGACCTAGTGGGGCAGCCCTGTGCCATGGACATGGAACCCTTGTCCCACACTGACAGCGTGCTCCCACCTGCTTTCCTTGCCTCTGCCTCCTCTAAGCACCAGCAGAGAGACAGACCTGTTTCCTGTGCCTGTGCCCTGTGAGAAACACCCCAAAGAAACTGAGGAATTCTTTGGACTTTTGGGAGTGAAGGAATTGGCAGAAAGGAGGAAGAGGGGAAGGGCAGAAGTACAGAAGAGTACAAAATTAAAACAGAGTTTTCTCTTTCAGCCTTTTTTTTTCCAAGTAAAGAGAGAGAAAGAAAAAAAAAAGACAACAGAGAAAGGCAGCAGCTGGATGGACAAAAAATCCCAGTTTCTATTTGAATGCTTTCAGTTTTCTCTGTAAACAAAAACATTCTGCAAGTAAACCCGAATAAGAGCATAGAAAGAAATAAAAACAGAAAGAAGGACTCTGAAATTACTTGGTTATAAACAGCAAACAGGCCAACAAATATAATTTGACCAGCTCTTGGCTTAAGCAAGATCTTCAGGATCTCTACTGTGGTATTTGCCTATTTTATGTATGGCTAGAAAAGGGATAACAACCCTCTGAACACAACACTGAGCAGCTGGACACAACTTGGGCTGGGGAAAGCTGTGAAATTCCCCAAAAAGTGCTACCATTGCATTAGAGGGAGCTTTAATTGCCTGCTGCTGTGGAGCTGGCTTGCTAGAGACACGAGACACCTCCTGGCTTGAGACCCTGTTGTTTTGCAGCAAGGACTCTGCTTTGGTGCTTGGCTGCAGTATTGTTTTTCAAAATTGTTATGAGGAAAAATCCTGTCTTTAGTAGAAGATGTTATGGTATTTTCTGTGGTTGCCGAAAATGTGCTGAAATCAGTTGAAATGTCTGCTGACAGGCTTATAAACAAGTGATTTCATGTGAGCTAAGACATGAAATCATAAGCCAGTTTGCAAAGAGAAGTAGTTGCTAATATGGTGTGATCCAGCACATTTAGCAACGCATCAGAACCGATGCTTCCAGCATCCATCCTTCTGCAGCCTGGACAACAGGGAACACGTTGATCTTAAAAGCACCCGGACGGAAGACTACTGTTTGCGGGTGTCACTTTGCCCACGGTGAGGAAGACCCAACCTCCCAGCTCCACACCTCAGGGCTCTGTACTGAGCAGCTCAGCAGGTGGGAAAAACAAGTCCAAGGGCACAGCAGTGCCCTGTGATCCACAGACCCAGGAATGCTGTGGCAAGCACTGAAGAATTCTCTGTCTCCTAAATAAAACTTGAACTCCCTTAAACAGGAGTGGCTCCCATTGCTCAGTGGCCAGCCTTTGCAGTCTGTAGCAATAGGAAAAAAATTCCCCTGATTTTGTTGAAACATATCCATCAGCCTTACCTTCTTTCAGCTCTCGATCTGGCTTTGGCATGGGTTTCTTTGTCAGGGACAGCCGGGGCCCATCCTCTGGTTCACTGCTGATACTTGATGGAACACTGAGGAGCAAAAGAGAAGAGGAACATCCCAACTTTGGCCACAAGTTCTACACTTGCACATTTGCACCCTTTGGAAGCCAATACACAGAAACCTCAAGCAAATCAGTACTTTGTACAAATGTCACAACCATACAAGCTGAAGCCCTCACCCTGTCCTGTGGCAAACATTGCTTTTCTGGTAATGGGAGCAACAGTTTCCACCAGCAAAGCACAGACACCAATAAATCTGACCAGCACCACTTGTCCCATCAATCAAATTCCCTCCAGACCTTTGCTGGTTTTGAGGCACTCTGCTAAAAGAAGGTTCTTGTGGGAATGTTTGCAATGGTAAGGGGCAAAGGTCCCTAATATAACCAGGATGGTGTGCTGGGTGGATGGGCAGTACCCCTGAATCGCAGGCTGAATCGCAGGTACCCCACCATGAGCACATCCCCACCATGGGGAATGGTGAAGCTGCAGCTCAGCTGGGGTGACTGTGGCTCACCTGTGCTCATCCTGCCGGGCACCGTACCTGTTCCAGTAGTTCTGTGGGAAAAGAGAGAGGACAAACTTCTTAATTTAATGTTCCAGCCAAAGCCAGGGCATTACTCTGCCCAGGCATGCTCTGCCCGACTCCCAGGGACATCAGCCAGCCTCTCTGGATCCACCCCACATAACTTTGGGCAGTGGCCTGAGGTCACCTGATTGAAAATGTGAACCCAAACTGGCACAGTGTGACGAGTACCTAGGAAGCCCAGCTTGCCCTGCCTTTTCTCTCTCACCCCATCACCATGGCAGTGGCTGAGACTCAGACACCACGGCAGGACAGCTGGACTAGGCTGCATGTGCCTCTCCACCACCCCAAGAGTGCCTGCCTCCTTTGCTTTGCCATCACCATATTCCTAGAGGGAACAAACCAGGCCAAGACCCAGCTCCTGAGCCACCTACACAGGGCTGGCTTTGTAGGAGAGGGGCAGGGGGAAGCTGGTCCTACAGCTGTGAACTCCTAAAGCTCCTGGCCAGAGCACACCCAGGCATTACCGGCTCTGTGTAGGCATATCCCAGGCCAGCCGCAGCCACCTGCAAGAGGTGAGACTCCAGCTTGTGGCGCCGCAGCAGCGTTCTTGCTTCCTGAAAAGAGAAGGAAAACAGAGGTAGTTGCACATGGAAAGCTTTTGCAAGAGAGTGGCAATGCACCTCTTCTTCAGAGGGGTTTGGTTTTCCTGCAATGCTGCAGACTCTCGTGGGGTAAGGGATGCTTGGAGCAGCCCCAGGCACTAGGCTGAGCCACTCAGTATGTGGCAGAAGGAGAGGTGCTCAGCAACTCATTCAGGAAGCCTGAATCCCCAAAGCACATGTCCACAGCTGGCATAAACTGCTGAGCACCTTGGAGAGCCTCCAAATATCTGGGCAAAAGGCTGGCCAGAGAAACCCCAGCTGCAGAACAGGAGCAGGTTCAGGCTGGGGGGGCAGGGACCCTGGCTGGGCTGTGCCTCAGTTCCCCACGTGGAGCCCATGGCCTGGCCCTGGGATGCACTCAGAGTGCTTGGATGGGGACCATGAAGCATAGCCAGCTGGAAATTGTCCATCAGAGGGCTTTGTTTTGAATGAAATGTCGGTAAACAAAACACTGGTGTTTCTTCTAGAAAATTATTGTGCAAAGCAAAAATCAATTCATTTGTTACAGAAAACTTCAAAACTCTGTAAACATTTAAATGTTTCTGTCAACTTCAGGTTTTTTTCCTCGATTCATTTGTGAGGAAAACCAGCAATTATTCTTGTTTTCCTTTTTATCATTTTGCTTTTGTTTTTTAGTATTTTACCAAATTCACCTTGATTTGCCTGGAAGTCAACAAATTCCCAAAGGAATGGAAAAACCAACACCTGCCAGTACTCTACTTATGGTGCAAGGGGAATGAGCAGGGCTGTGATGGGATGGGAGGAACTTCTGCATGGTGAGGAAGGCAGCCACAGATAAAGGCTGCCCAGACTGGAGAGGAAGCCTGTCCTGCTGGGTGATGGAACACACACTGTTTGGTTATTTGACCCCAGCCTAACCCAGTGACAGCAGAACTACTCCCTGCAGAACAGGCTGAGCCCTGAACTCCAAGGCAATAGACTTGAGAGTAATGCTGAGATCCCAGCCTCCCCTGGGAAAATATTTCTCAGCCCTCTGCTATGTGGTTCATTGCACTCCTCCTCCATGCATCCTCCGGAGCACCGAACGAGAGGAGGGTTTACACTGTTGGTCACTGCCCCCCCTGACCTTGCTCAGGCTTTACTAAGCTGAAATCCCCATTTAAAGCAGATCCTGACCACCAGCTTCTCCCCCAGACCAGTGACTCTGAACTTGCACCCCAAAAATCACCACCTCAGCATCACCAGCGAGCCCAGCACTTCCACTTCTCTTTTCAAAGGGGTCCCACTGTGGGAAAGCTGCCAAGCTGCTTTTATTTCCAGCAGACGCTTTTGCTAAAGCCTCCCGCCAAGAGCTCTCAGGTGCCACTCACTCTCACCTTTCTGGGTTTGATGGTGGCTGGATCCACTGTACCTTCCAAGAGACCCTCGTAATAACCTGCGTTCTCCAGGACATCTTCGTCATCTGGGTGGAAGAGCAGGTAGGACTTGGCACACTCCAGGGCTTTTACATAGTCACCGACTGGGGGGGGCAACACAACAGTGGTCAGAAGGGTGCAGGGGGCTCACACAAAGCCCAGGAGGGGACTCTGCAACCTGAGCACCCCACCAGCTGAAGGGGCTGCCCACCACTTCACAGGGCTCTTTTGGTGCCACTTTCTTTTAACCACTCCACCAGAAAGGAAACTGAGGCACAGACACAAGACTTTTCTGCCACCATGCACAGATCAGATGGTACCCAAACTGGCTCCAACTGGAGAGCAGGATGTGGATGCTGTCTGGCATCAAACTGCTTCTCACATGTGCAGCATCTCTCAGGGCCCAGGAGGTTTCACCCACCACATTAAACCTCTAACTGGGCAGAGGAATAAAGATGACCGTGCACCATGTATGAAATGCTGCTGACTCCTCCTGCCTTCTTCCCATTGTGTTGATGAATGAAGAATCTTTATGTTTGAATAGAAATTTTCACCCTCATGCATTCTGCTCTTTTCAGGAAAGATCTCTCTCTGTAGGAGCCTGAGAGAGCAGGTTTCTGCAGATTTCTGTTTTCTTTTATGCAACAGAACATAATAAAACAGCACACAGAACCACACCACTAGCATTATTTTTTAGCAGTGCCAACTCCTGACATTTTGCCATGCTGCCAACTCCTGCAACTTTATTGTGGATCTTAAAATATTTGGTAATTGGCATCTTGGGATAAGCTTGAGATAACTCATATATATTAATTTAGAAAATGTATCAGTTCACTTCAGAAAATGTGAAACATATAAATCCCAAGGATTTTAACATCAAAAGGCGAATGAAAGCACCATAAAAACCATGACTTATTTGAAGAACAATATTGTTTAAGCTAAAGGTTGGACTTTTAAAACCTGACTAATGATCTAAAACACCTTCACAAAACTACTTAATTGTATTTCAGTCAACCTGACTTTTGAAGAAACAGTTTTCAATGTCTTTTGTTTCTCTTTCAGACCACACCTCTGCAACACTGTAGGGCAGTCATGAGGTGGAAGCAGCCTTACTCCCACACGGAACAATTTAGACTTGTACAAAATGAACAGAACTCAGCAGGTGCTATGAGGAGCAGTACCAGAGCCTTTACCTCTGTAATAGGCAAACTGCAAGTAGTCGTAATGGAGGGGAAGGAAATTTTCGATGGGCGAGATCCGGCCCGAACGCGTGGCGAGCTCCCGGACACAGTCATGTTTGCAGGCCAGGACCTGCATGTAGTGATCTGCCAAGAAAAGAGGGAGAAGGTGGTCAGAGCTGAGAATGATGGCAATGGTGCTGAGACAAGGACAGGCAGAGCTTAAAACCCCTGAGCAGAAGGATGTGCAACCCACACTGCTCTGGTCCATCAGGTGAGTGTGCACCGAGAGGAACAGCTCAGGCTCCTTCCTGAAGCCAATTTGAGAGAGTTGCAGTTACAATTTTGCCTCCCTTGAGAAACGTCTTCCTCCTTCTGTCAACTGTAGAGGGAGCCTGAGCATCTCTCTTTGTGTGGCAGGAGCTGCTGCTTCTGCCCAGGGAGGCTGTTGGCGTGCAGGGACTGCAGGTGTCAGGCAGCACTTCAGCCCAAGCAGAGATGTGAAGACAAGGCAGCCACATGTGCTGCCACATGAAATCCATCTCCAGACTCCCTTCCTTCAGCTCATCTTTAATCCTCTCCCTTCCTGCAGCAAGAAAGCTCCTGTGAGGACACGGTGGGTTTAGCTAAGAGGAGTTGGTGCGGATTCTCCAGCACTGCCAAGCAAGGCACCTGCACCCAGTCTGAAAGGTCTGAGGTGCAAATCTGGGCAGCAGAAATCCTCATGTTTGCTGCTTCTCAAAGATGAGGTGTCTCCCAGGGAATCACAAGGTAAACATCTGCCATTAACAAAGTTTGTTAATTGGTGGGAGTCCACAGCATAGGCGTTGTACCAGCTGTAAATTTCAAAGCCAACACTGACATCTGATTCCATTTTGGAGCCTTTGCTGCAATGTGCTTAGGAATCTACTTTGCTTGCTCTGTCTCTGCACACCATTAAAAACCTTAAGGAACAAACACAGGCTTGAAAATAACCATGTGCTCAGCTACCAAAGCATTTCTTAGAGCTGCCATAAAAACTGCCTGAGGAATTTGCAATGAAATCAAGTGGAAACTCAGAACAGTGCCTATTTGCTCTTGACAGGTAGTCTGAGTACTTATCTGACTTACCATATACATCCAACATATTACATTAAGAAAAGCAAGAAGGGAAAGGACATAAATCATATCAGTGTAATTTAAACCTGTTTAAGCATCCAGCGATGAAATAAATAATCCATAACTGAGAAGCACTGCTTTTTCTTGGTACCAACAGAGTACCAAGAAAATACAGTACTAGAAATACAGACTGGAATCGATTAGCTGAAATGTATCTGTCCCCAGGGGGAAAAGGTGAGAGTGTTTCAACCCCAAGCAGTAGCACAGCAAATCAGTTTGATATTGATAAGAGAAACGAGTTTTGAAGAAACCTAAGCTCTCTTTTCTTGGTATATTACTGTTCCCACTCCCTGTTGAAACACTTGGGCCTGAGTGCCTTGGACCAGGGTTAAACTTTGGATTATGCTGTCCTGGAAGGAACCACCTAGTTTCCTACAGAAAAGCAGTTGCATCATGTATCTTATTTCCCTCCCTCACCTCCCTGTTTTGCTGGGTACCCGAATGGTCCCGGGGTACCATTTGGAGCTGTTATGGCCAGGCATCCCTGGCCAAGCCACAGCCCTTGCAGGGACCATCTGGCCTGTTGTCCCTCCCAGAGGATGTGCTGCTCTGAGCACCACCACACCATGAGCCTGTCTGTGCTCAGGATGGGCCAGCACAGAAACCCCTCTGCTCGCTGGGGCTGCACTTGGCTTGCACAGCACAGGAACAGTTGGTCCTGTTGGAAGAGCAGCAGCTTTCAGTGAGAAGGGTGCTGGGTTTGCTTTGCCACTGAAGGCTGCTCTCTTATGTGGCCCCTGGTGTCCTGCTCAGGGCTCTAAAAGCAGGCCTGATCAGCTGACAGCCACACTGGTACCAAGTCAGCCCTTCCAACACTTCTATTTTCGCATGGGTAAACAAATCCCACCAGGGCAGCTTCCCATCCGGTATGCTGGTGGTTTCTCCTCTTGGTTCTTTCAATTACATTTCCTGTCTCAACACAAACAGAATTATGCAAACCCAAAAAGCAGTCTGCATCTGAGTGAAGTATTTTTCACACAAGAAGCAAGATTCCAGGGCTTGATGCAACTCCAAGACCATAAGCAGATAAATAAGATTTCTGTCACCAAACAAACCTTAATTTATTGCTCTTCCTTCCCTTACGACTAATTAAATGTAATCTCATTTCTACTGAGAATGAACTGTTTTAATCCCCTCTGGCTCAGAGCCACAGATGCAAATCTGAAGATTACACAGCAACGTTCCATTCTCTCCAGAGACTTCAGTCAAGATCATAATTAGGTTGGCCTCCACTAATGACAAATCCATCCTTTTGGATGGGGAGAAAATCCATGTTACTTTTTGGCAACTTTCCTGGCCACCTGGAGCATGGCCAAGAGAGCTCTGCTGCTCTCTTCATATGCTCTCAGAAACAGAAAACACAAACAAAGGCCAGCAATGTCTAGACTCCAGGGAGGTGTGTGAGACTGTGTACAGGGGAAACGGAAGCAGTTTATGATAAAGCACCTAAACTTCCAGCACTAACGGAAAGCTGCAAATGCTTCACGCATCTGCAAATGCAATTCTTCTAGCCCAGCTTCTATTCGGGACCAAAACGAGATGTTCTAGCTCACTGTCCTCTGAGTTTGCACTTTCTGGGCTTCCAGGTGTCTCCTGCAGTGTTGCTCACCAGCAGCAGAGATGGAAGGGAAGATGCTTCACCAAATCCAGCCAGAGGCCCAAATTCAGTAATTAAAAACATTCAGGCCCAAGGGTGAGAACTCTAAAAATGCAAAAAGATCTCACCTGCAATAGCTTCATAGAGACCAGCCTTGTAGTCCAGGTACTCATGCTCCTCAAATCTCTGCGGTCCCTCGCACATGATCTGGCAATCCTCATCCTCAGAGTAGTATCCTTTCAGGGCACGCTCCAAGAATTCAATGGCCAGCTCGTACTCCTCCCTGTCATAGTGCCTCACTCCAGCACTGTAGTCCTCCTGCAAAGTAGGAAGGCAGAACACAAACCATGAGCAGGCTACGCTGCCTGGACCACAGCATCCTGCCCTTGCCACCTGCAGATGCTTCTCATAAGAAGGTACAAGGGGGCAGGGACCAGACAACCTCCCCAGATACCTACCAGATATAACCACTTGTGCCAAACCATGTGTAAGCCATCAGTGGACTTTTGGATTATTGGAACCTAATAAACCTGCCTAAATGCTCTTCTGAACTCCTCCATACCTAGGGAATCCTCAGTGACACTCCTAGGTTATGCATTATATAACAAAAGTTCTTTGTTTATTGTTTTTATCCTCCCAACAAACAACAACACTGAATGCAAAAGAAGAAGACTGGTCCTGACCTAAGAAGATCTTTCTTAGAATGGCCTCTAATGAGCACCTCCATTAATTACACCAAAGAGCCACTCCTGCTCCCTTGAGTCTTGTGAAACTGGGAAGTTGGGGGTGGCCCTGGCATTTGTCTTGGGCTTTTGCTTTGGGGAAGTGGAAAAAGCTGACACTCTCCTGCCTGCCACCCTGCACCCTCACCAGCACAACCACTCAAGTGCATGTACCCTGACCAGGTGGGAGAGCTCACATCAAAAGAAACAGACAGGAGCCAAGATCTGTCATGGAGGTATCTATCAAAGCTGTCTGCTGGTGTGTGTTTGCAGCCATGCACGACCCCAGAGTTCTCTGAAGAGGGAGACCAGGCTGGGGGTGTAGCAATCCAACAAAGAGCAGAGTGCCTTGAGAAGGCGTGAGCAGGCTTGCCTTAAGGGAAAATGCTGAAAGGGAGAGTTTGTTTTGCTGTACTGTTAAGCATCTCCCCATAAATCTGTCCTCTCCAGACTTCCTGGTACTTAAGGTGGGCACCTCTTCAGCTCAGACTCACCATGTGCTGCCTGGCCTCCCGGTCAATCAAGTTGACCTTCCCTGATGTGGTCTTGTAGTTCTCGAGGTCCTGCTGTATCTCCATGTGCTCAGGGTTTGCCATGAAGAAGGTGTGAGCTGCATTTGCTGCCTCCTCCAGCTTGTTCAGCTGTAACAAGGTAAGAAAGACCAAGTGAGATTAGTGATGTAGGAAGGTGAACACAGCAGTTTATGCTGCATCCTCTGACATCCTTTTGACACCACTGGACTGGGAAATGATGGGATAACCAAGGAAAACCTGAATGCAGAGGCTAAAGAAAAAAGCTGAATTGAGAGGAAAGCCCCATATAAGTGAAATGGAAAGAGCTGGAGGTCCTGAGAGCCAGACAAGTCACTGCAACATGGTTTGTTGGTGATGGGATCCAGCCTGATTTCCAGCAGCACATCCTCTTAACTAAGACACTCCAACCCTCTGCACAGTCCCAGGTGGAAAGATGCTCTCATGAGATATAAGATGGAGAGAGGAGGGGAAAGCAGCTGCCAAGGCTGCTCTCTCTACAAGCTTTGGAGGCTATGTCCAGGCTGAGGGCTTCTGCTTGGAGACAGGAACTCAGAACCATTTATTAAGCTCAGATGTGTACAGCTGCAAAAGGCCTGACTCTGCTGACAGTGGCAGAGGTATAAAGAGAAGTTTATTTTGGTATACCAAGTTATTTTGGGTTTAGAGATTCAGAACTGAGACCAGACATTAGTTTCACCCCAGAGAAAGCCTCATAAACAAACAGAACTGTTAGTGCTAAACACGTCCACAGCAGCTGCTGTGAGCATCGGGAGCAGAACAGATGTTCAGGTGAAACATCTGCATGAGCTAGCAGGAGAGAAGTCACTCAAGCAATTGCTTCTGAAAGAAACCCAACACCACTGAGTACCAGCAAGCTGCAGTCAGGTCCCTGGGACACATCTGCACTCTGACACAAACCTGTTAGCCAGGGCCAGGCTAATGCTAGCCCTGGCTAGGCTGTGTCCAAGTGTTCTCCTCGACATCAAAACCCACACCAAGCCCCATGCACTGCTGCTAGGCTGCTCCTGAGGCACCAGAGCCAGCAAGCTCAGGCACACCTGTGTGACACAGTACAGCAGCTCACCTGCACAGGCACCCCACAGACAAACCCCACCAGCAGAATGAGAACAGAGGCCTGCAGCGAAGCACGAGCTTCACACCCTGCCCTCCTGCAGGGCAGACAGGCTGCAGGGCAGAGCCAGCCCAAGAAGCACACAGGAATATGCCCCAAAAGGAAGGTGAAAGCCTCGGCACCCCAGCTCGCTCCCCAGGTCTGCACACCAAAGCACAGCTGTGCTGCAGTGCCCACAGAAACACAAAATATTTCCCTTGTGTAAACTTCAGAAGTTTTTAAGGATTATCTCTGTACTGACAACATGTGCAGGGAAGCCAGATTTTACTGCAAAAACAACATCTATTCCAGTCTTTCATTTGGAGTTTTCCAAAGGACACCACTCTCCATAATAATCCCTTGGCTTTCCAGCAGGCATGAAAAATGACTGTAAGAAATTTTTAACCAGGACAGCACATAAAAAACCAAAACCCCTTCAGTGTAGAAGTTGGTTTTTTTAAAAAAAGAGACATTCCTATTCAGAGACATACGTTCCATTTTGAAATAGATCATTTCAACATAATCCCACTCTGGAAAAGTTCATTGCAGCTGGACAGCATCAGATATGGGATAAAGGACTGACCAGAGCATCTCACAATGGGAATTTTCAGGTCCTGGTGAGTGTCTGCGGGAATGCCACTGCAGCTGATAATTGGAGACAGTCAAAATGTAACAAGAGGTTTGTTGGAGACACAAGCTGCTGAACTGGTCCAGAGGACTCCTAAGAAGCCACTATTTGAGCTGCTTGGGGGAATTCCTCCACACAACAGATTTCTATTCACAAACAACACCCTGCCTGTGCTGATTTAAAAGGGAATGAAGGCATCTCAGAAGGGGAAGTGCTCACTCAAGACACAACCTGCTATAGTCTGTTATGGGATGTTCTTTTTCCCCTTAGTTCTAGATCCTTTTCAGGAAGCAGTTAAAAACTGTCAGAGATCTCAGGATGGGCTTAGTTCTTCTGGATAACATCTACCCTGTGAAATAGACAACAGAAAATCCCTTTCAAACAAGGCTGTCTAGTCCTGCTGGCTCTTCACAGC
This sequence comes from Erpornis zantholeuca, assembly GCA_013400515.1. Classification (NCBI taxonomy): domain Eukaryota; kingdom Metazoa; phylum Chordata; class Aves; order Passeriformes; family Timaliidae; genus Erpornis; species Erpornis zantholeuca. The sequence continues at coordinate 879,847 of VZTN01002270.1, read as the reverse complement.
AGAGATGACCTTTGGAGTTTGCTAAGTGGACTCAAAGCAGAACATTTCAACTCAATGCTTTTCAATTTATCATGTTCCATATTTGCCTTAGAAACACTCAAGTAACACGTAGAAGCCAACAGCTGCTAAGTTTGGGGGAGTTTTTAAGTGGGTGAGTGTATATAAAAGCAAAATTCCTAACTGGTAAGACACGTTCAGAGTCTAGCTCTGACATTAGTTATGAAACACTCTGGGGAAACTTTTGTCAAAACACTCTGAATTCACAAAGAGCAGGATATTTTGGTGCTTAAAGGTCTGGGCTGCGACTCAGGACACCTGCACTCAGTTCCTGGCCCTGTCACAATCTCACTGTGCAGCCACTGGAAAAAAAAAAAATTGTTTTCTTTGTGCCTGATTTTCCATTGTTTTAAACTAGTAACAATAAAAATAATAGCATTTCTCCCACAGAGTAGTAATTTTGTTTATTTGGATGGCAAGCAACTTGGGGGCCATAAGCATGTGCAAGCACGTAACACAAGCAGATTCTGATCTTTGTACAACAACTGCTGAATGAAAATCAGCAAGGAAAATATGACAAATGCAGACTCACAACCTCAGTATGTGCTCTAAGGTCTGCTTGCTCACCCCACTGGAATGAGATTGCTGGACTGTTGCTGCAGCTTTGCACCAAACCCTGTGTATTTCAGCCAGAGAAGACACATGAAATGAGAGCATCAGCACTGAGAGAGCCCTGGGAACACCCTGCCCTGCCCTGTCCATTTTGATCTTAACATGTCAACATCTAGAGCCGAGAAGGGGAAAACACAACACCTAAGTGCTGCTGGGTTCTGATGCTGGAAGATGTTTACTTTCCTCATTGAGATTTAAGAGTGGTTCATTTCACAGAAAAATAGGAAAAAATTATTTTAAGCAGCAGAACCTCAGATGAAAGAATTTCAGCAAACTGCAAATGCTCAGTTTCACTCCCATCTGGGACAGTGCTGGCCTGGGCTTCAGTGGAATTGTGGCTTCCAGCCTGCAGAGGTGGCTTGGATTAGGAAGGCTGCTGTAACTGGAACATTCCTGTTTGTGCAGGAACAAACACAGGCTGGAGAAAGCACCTTGAGTGAGCATCTTGATCATCACTCAACAATTGAACCCAATTCTCACAGATAAGCATTGAGAAAATCCTTTATGGAACCTTCATGGGCTGCATGGTGACACATAACACAACCCTTACTAGTCACTGTCATTCTGGTACTTTTCAAGATATGTTTAACCAGCAAACTCCATGCTGAGCAATCTGATTTGTACCTGTGATGCCACAGTCTGCAACTTCCTGGGCTTAAGAAACAAGCTGTCTCACTGAAACATGTACTTGCTGTTTGATTTTCCCATCACTTTGGCTGCTCAAAGGTTCCCCAAAGAGAAACACAGAGGATTCACCTCATCGCTGACACCCACCCCAAACACCTCAGACTGGCTCAGCTCCATGTGCAGGCACATGTTCTGAATTCACACTTGCCTTCACTACTTGCAGACAAACGAATTCTGACCAAAGCTCCTCTCGTGGCAGATGCTCAGCAAGCTGGCACACACTCCTGTCCCCTTCCCTAGGGAAAAGGCCTCACAGCAGCACCACAGCTTCAGCTACAATGACCCAAAACTTTCAGTCCTTTAAGTTTGCTCTCTGGAGCTTGGCAGTGGGGATAAGGAAGTGGAACTGGCAGGGTGCCAGGTCTGTGAGACAAGCACTGCACAGCTTTACAGTCAGCTCATGCAGCCAGGGCTGCCCTCCCACCAGCACTCTGCTTGTGTTGAACACTGACACACTGCAGCTTGTGGGGAGAGGCAGCTGTAGCCAGAGCAACAGGTATTCAGCTGCTCCCAGCTCACCCTGGCTTTTCATGGCACAAACAAGGATGAAAGAGGTGCAAAAGTCAGAGGATTTTAGAGAGAATGTAGCCAAAGCAATATCGACTCTGACTGCCTGAGACAAGAGGTCACAGGTATGATATAAACAAGACCTCAGACTATTTTTCATAATGAGTTCCCATTGAATTGAACTTAATGTCAGATTATTGGCAGTTGTCACACATTCTGTGTCAAGACTGTCCTAATTCAGCCCGCTTCTATATTAAAGTATCTTCATCACATGAAACATAGTTTCAATTAAAACTTATTTTCTTGAGGGGAAGTGAAGTAAAGTTTATATACTGGAAAATATGTCAGAACACTCAATATTTCTTGCCATGCCAGGACTGGACCTACCTGCACACAACCTCAGTTAATTCCACAGTCTATGAGCTTGGCATGGAGTTTGTGATGAAAAATTTCAAACCATTCAGTTGACCTAGAAACCAAAGTCTCCAACCTCGCAGACAATCGCTGGTTTGCTGAACAGATAATATTTTTCTAAACTTTTCCATAGCTCCACTGCTGCTGTGTTGTATTGAAGGCTTAGTGCACTGGGCTCTGCAGAGGAAGGAGGCTCTGGAGTCTGCAAGCACAACAAGGGAAATAAAAGGTTCAGTGTCATGAAGGATTAATCTCGTTGTGTCTGTGCAGAGCTTACTGCCCAGGCGAGTAGGAGCAAGCAGCAGTGAGATGCCTATAAATAGCATGTGACCTCGCCTCAACTATTTTATTATTGCAAATAAGAAGGAAGAAAATCTCCAGAGAAGTTAATCAGGAAATTTTTCCTCTGCTGATGGGTCACATTTTTGCAGAATGATGCTTGAGCTGTTTGCAGTCCCCCATGGCTCCCACTGGCCCCACAAAACCACCAGTATCAGAGAGCAAGGCAAGCACAAGGCAGGAAAGGACCTTAGTCAAATGCAGGGAATAGGTACCAAGACCCAAAGGTGTGAGGCTGTCTCTAAGTTCTGTTCCACACCATCCCCTGCTCTCCAAATCTTCTACCAGTTTCTTGTCTTCCAACTCAAGATTAACAAGGCTGGCTCCTATCCCTGCTACTGCTGAGATGAGGGGCAATAATGATGCATTCCTGGAGGCTTCACATGTATCTTTTTAGAGGTCTTTTCATTTTCAAAATGAAGACAACCTCCAGCCTGCTTTGGACAGTTCCTCTTAGACCACCCCAGCTTGTGTGCTGCTCCCTACCAATCACTCTGGTAGACACAAATTTGGACAATTGGAACAGGGAAATTCTCTCATGAGAAAGGTAATTTAGAAAGGTTTTGGAGGTTTTTGGTATCCCAACAAGCAATTTTCAAGACACAAACATATGTGGATTGGTAGGTACATGGTCAAAAGAGCTGACTGGATGATGAATTAGCCTCCAGAAAGTGAGAGATACTTGGAAATTTAAAACCAAACTGAACACACTCCCTTCAATATTCTTAATGGAAAAAATTATTCCAAATAATCAAGACAGAAACCATATTTCTTAATGGACCTCTCACCTGAGCCATGCTGGAGTTATTTTATGTGTGCATGAGTCCATGCTGAGCAGACTGACTGGATAACCCTGTCTGAAAGGGCCATTTGGCATTGAGAAAGCAAATTAGATTGACCCTTACATTCTCCCTTCCTTCCCTCTCTGACATGCTTCTCCTGAACTGTTCCCAGGCATGTAAGAATGAAGATTTCCACATGTTCCTGACTGTGCTTTATATGCTTCAGTGCACACTTGTGTAACAAATCCTGTACAAGGAGCAGGGCATTACTTACAGCAAAACCACTTCCCAGCAGGAAGGACCCTTCCCAAATAAATCTCCAACACACTGGAGCATTGCAGGATTCAACTGTGGAGCAAGCAGTGGGAAATGTGTTTGTGTTTACTGAACCTTCGATCTGACTGATTGTGAAATATACTCTGAGCCACATTTTGTCCTGTGTAGACACTCAGTTCTAACATACTCTGAGAGCAGCTGAGTTGTGTGAGAAACAGTATTTTCCATGAGGAAAAGATGGGATGTATTCAGCCCTCAGGAATGTGTGCAGATGGTTACCCATGAAGCTCCTACACCCTGGAGTTTTCCTTGGACAGGTAATTAATCAGTGCCCTTGGAGATGAGTAGCATGGGAGAAGCAATACACTCACAGGCTAATGGCAACAAGCAGTGCAACAAAAGATGGACAGTATAAAACCAAACAGGCTTTCCATAGCAGAATTTTTTCTTGCATGTCCTTCCTCCTGCTGTTATAAATCCCTGTGGCAGTCGTTGCTCACTTCTCACCAGAGAAGTATCAAAGATTAGCCCAGTCATTTTAAACTAACGAAATTGAGCAGCTGGGAGCACCAGCACTCCTATAGGCCATGCCTGTTAGACAAATAATGAGCTTTTCATCTGCTATTCTGACTGATAACAGAGAGGCAGGTGGTCCCCAGAGTCATGGAAATATCTGGGAGAAGAAAGGTGAATCTTACCGAACACACTGGCAAGGAGTGAGGCCTTTGATATCATGGGAGGAGGATCTCTTTAGTGAAAAACCAGAACAAAACAAACTTGGCAGGCAGCTTAAAACCAACTTTGCAGTTTAGATGTGAATTTTCTCCAGCATCCTGCCTCCCTGGACGTTGCAGTCAATCAAAGTGCACTGATTGATAACCGGGTCAGACTCCTAACCCAGCTGTCTCCACACTGGTATTTCTATGGAGATAATTACTAAAACACTTATGAAAAACACAACAGAAAAAATCTGAGACAAGCAGAAAAATTCTGACAGCAGGAACTTTCCTCCCTTTCTACAGTTTAGCAATGGCTCAGCACCTCTTAGGAGAGTCAGACATGATGAGCTGTTGAATGCCCTTTGGGAGCCAAAGTTTCCTGTACAAATGCATATGCTTGTCTGCTGCTACTTAACAACATCCAAACAGCTACGTGTATCCCTAGAATATGCCCTTCTCAGAAGACACAAGGTTTTCCATGACCATCCCAGAGCCAGGAAGCCACACTGACCTGGTGATAAATGATACTTGTTTTTTGCAGCCCTTTTATGATGTAAATGGAATTTTGTCAATAGGCTTAAGACCTGTGCCAGCTTGAAAAGTCCTCTCCTGAGGAAGGTGAGGACTGACTCGGACAGTGACTGTGGTCAGTTTATGGTATTAGCACCAGAGCTGCAGTTTGAAAAGCAGAGTGCAGAGCCCTGAGGGTGGGCTGCAAACAGGACTGTGCTATCTGAGGAAGAGGTTATCTCTCCCTGCCCTGACCTCTGATGGGGCAGCAAAGGGATAAGCAAACAAACCATAAGTTTCAATGAGAAAACAGACCCACAGCATATGTATGCATCCTCCCCTCACCCCCAACCCTTGACAATCTTCAAGGAAATGGTTTCAATTCATGTTTTTTCCAGACACAATGGTTCTTGAACATCTTTTCCATGGCTCAACTCATAAACCAATGGATCATGACTCAGAGATTCTGAATTCATGAAAACCATCACGATGGTGATGGACATTAGAGCAGTGCACATCTGATTAAATAAATCATCAGATCACCGTTCCAATTCAAGCATTTTGCAAATTCTATAGAAGATCTACAGATTGGGGGTGGGCTTTGCTCACTATGAGGGGAACTGACTGACAAGGGGAAGAAAACTCAGCTTATGCCTTAGGTGGGTTTGGAGAAAACTGCAGTATTTGAAAAGAAATTTCTGTGCTGATTCACTACAGGGCCAGCATCAGGGCACTGGAAGCTGTGAGTTTGCAGAGGAAGGGAGAGAGTATGAAGAAGAAAGTGAAAATACACCCATAGCTCTGCAATTTCGTCTTGGTTGGTCTGAAAAGCAAAGGAGAGGTCTTGCCAGGGACACTACCTGTATGGGCTGCCAAGTTCAGCCCAAAGGTTCAAGTATCCCAGGAATCTTCCACCTGGGATGGAGCAGTGGCCAGGGATGGACACTTGTGGGCAAGGCGTAAGGACATGGGGAGTAGGCAGTGACCCTCACACACAGGGCATTGCCAGCAGTGTCCAGCAGCTTACAGGCTTCCTGAACCAGGATTTGCCTCTGGACCACTGTGTTTAAAACCCACTGATGGACCTGTCCTCCTGGGAGTTGTATAATCCTTTCTGGAACACATATATACAAGCTGCAATATATGAGGGATTTGGGAGATTTTAAGACACCCATATATTATTTTCACCAGAGAACACATGTGGTTGAGAAAGACCTACCACTAGGCTATGTTAGAATTTTCTGAAAGCATGGAAGTCACTGCAAAGTACATGCTGACTCATCTGGAAGGCAAGAGGCATTGTGGCAGCATTGCAAATCTCCTCAAGTTCCTACAGTGCTCAATGTTCATAAAATTCAAACCCATCTGAATAAAACAGGGATAGGGTTTCCCACCAAAATGCCTCTTCTGAAATGAAGGGGGTAGGGGAAGGGGTCCAGCCTCTCATCCAGAACACCGAGAGCACATCAGGTCTCAAGGGCTGTTGACAGGATGAGTATGCTGACATGGGGTGGCTCTGTTGGCTTCACAGCAGAGCAACTGCCAGACATGTTCTCTGCAAAATCTGACCCTGAAATTTCTGGAGGAGAGGTTCCCTTTCATAGGAGCTGGCACCCAGAACAAAAGCACGCTGAAGAACCCATCTTCATGCATTGCCACATTCAGTTTACCCAGCACCACTGAAGAAATTTCATTTGGAGAGGATGTAATTCTACTCTTGCCAATGTGACTCTTGCCCTGCTCCAGCTCCCCCAGCTTTGATGAGTGCCGTTACTAATTTGAGAGAGGAATTGCTGGCTTTGAGAGAAGAGTAACATCAGTCCCCAGAATGTCACCTCTGACAGCCCAGGGGCACTGTATGAAGAAGTGTGCTCTGCTGCTCAGGCTCTTGATGCAGCTCCAGAGGCTCCTGTGGAGTTACACCAGGGCAGATTTGGCTCGTGCTCCAGAGAGCAAGGCCACATATCGCTTGGACAATTGCCTCCATACGTGACACACACCGCAAGTCTCAGCTAGAGTTGCTGCTTCTGAAATGAAAAACACTTTGCTTGCTTTCCCCAGCCTTGTCTTGGTAATCATTACTAAACACTTATCAGCTAGACAGCCTTCATTTCCTGAGAGCCTGGACTTAATTACACCAGGAAACGTGCTGCTTTTTCTTCAGACACTGAGAAATGCTGGCTTCTGAGCCCTTCTACTCCAAAGTTTAACTGCTCTGATTAGTAGAGGGAAGGGGAGGGAAAAAACACAGCCAGATCTCAAGAGGCAAATGCAGTGATCATTCACAGAGATGCCCTGGCTTCACTTTACATCATTAATAATAACAGCAAAATGCCAGAGATATTTCATCTCCCCTCCCTCCCTTATTAATCTTAGCTGAACCCTGCGAGGCCCCTGCAAAGAGGTATCAATTTCCCTGAGTTGCAGGTAAGGAGTCTGATGTCTCACAGCAAATCAGAACCAGACCTGGGGGCTGCCGGCTCCTAATGCCATTCCTCGAAGGAGTGAAACAAGCCCTCGAGGCTCCATCCCGTTATCAGGACATTCGATCCAGCGGCGGGATGAAGGAGCCTTTGCCAAATGTGCTGCACACAGAGCAGAGCTTTCAAACCCCTCCTTTGTGCCATGGGGCCCGCTGGGATGTTGAGTTACAATTGCCCACTTGTAAGAGAGCCCAAAGCATCTCCATCAAATCAAACTGTTGGTTAATTAGAGTATAAAAAAAAACCCTACAAGTGCACAGTAATGGAGTTATAGAGCCATTAACACCAAATCACAAGATCTGCTGCTGCAGCAGCATCACTTTTACCCTGTGAGCTCCCAAGGAGCTGTTGCCCATCCTGGAGGGCTGCCAATCCGCATCCTATGGCAAACCTGCTTGGAGAACAAAGGCGAGGAGACTTGAGATACATAGTGCTTCCTCTGACTGAGGCTTCCAGGCATTCTCACTAATCTTATTATCCTGGCTTGATAAAGAGCCTACAGAAAGGCAGAGTGGGTCCTCCCAGTGCTGCAGTTTTCCCTTCACAAGAATTAGTAGAATGACATGTGGGAGGTGCCTGGTCCCAGTATGACCAGTTCACAGAAGGAGTGAGGGACCCAAGAGGAAGTGGGCACAGGTGTCTCCTTGAGAGCAGCCAAGAAATGTGCCCTCTGTGAAGTGGCACATCCCACATTTCTGACTCTGGGTGCTCTCCTACAGGTGTGTACCTTCACCCTTCTTCCTCGCAGCCACAAGCTGGAAATACGACACAGATCACTACTCTGGGCAAGAGCAGTGCACAGACTGGGCACCTGGTCTGCACAGATTCCTCTACTGGGGGCAGATGTGGATAGAGCCAGGCTGGATGAACCTAAACATGCACAGTGTTAAGCTCCAGCTTCTGACACCCTTGTGGCCCTGCTTGCTGGAAACCCTGAACAGACACACTCCTCCACAACCTTCTTCATATCAGAGCCTTAAAAGCATTTGTGGTGATGGATGACCTTCGCTGCTCTCCTACCCAAACACCAGCTCCTCCATTTCTCAATTTTCAACCAGAACCAGGAAGCAACATCCTAAAGGATGCACGTGTCACTTGAGGCATGGCACAGGTGTTTATTTCATCACTGCTCGCATTGCTCTGCCTGCCTGAGATGGAGAAAGCAGCTGCTTGGTGCAGCTCCAAGGAGGGATGGCAGCCCTTGGCAGAGGGAGCCCTGCCAGCTGCTGCAGGGTGATCCGCAGCCCAGAGCCCGTGGGGAGACAGACAGGAATGCAGCAGGATACCCAGGGAGTGGTGTGTCCCACAGGGATGCTGTGGGGACCCCCAAGCACAGGCTGTTATCACTCATGGCACTGGCCCACTCTGTGTCCCTGCTGCAGCCCCAGCACTGACATCACCCTGGCACCCTGAGAGACTGTACCCACTGTCTGGGGCAAAGCTGTGCTCCCCTATCCAAAAAATGAGGAGCTGTCTGCCCTTGCTGAGGTCAGAGCTGAAGTCATGCTCCTTGAGAAGCCTGTGTTTTCCAAGCACTGGGGTTCTGCTTTCAGTTGCTGGCTCTGGTTCTGATTTAGTGGGAATTCTTCTGCCAGGCACTAAGCACCCCCATGACTCAGTTTCCCTGTTGAACAGGAGCACAAACCTTTTGGCCCTAACTGCTGGAGGCTGAATGACAGCATTTAAATACCTCAGATGACACCTCAAGGCTTAGGACATTGCAAGATTTTTCTGTTGATCTGAAAATTATGCACTGGACTCATGTAAGAGCTCACTCAGTTCTTGTAAGTGGCTCTTTGTCACTGTTCCCATCCACACCCTGGTTCCTCTTTGAAAGGCAAATACCATAAAAAGCTGTTTATAGAGACTGAGATCTAGAAAAGAGAAGTCAAATAGGGTCAGGCTCTCTATGGCTTTGCTGCCCTGAGCTGTGGCCAGGGGGTGGCTTCCTGCTCCCCCCCGTGATTGCAAGGAACACTGACTCGTTTGTCTGAGGAGCCTCCGACGTGGGTGGGTGCCTCCTGCCCCTCTGCAAAGACACATTTCATCTCCAGTGGAAATAGCTAAGACGGAAAACGTGGATGATGCCAAGATTAAGAAAGAGAATTAGGGAAACAGTGTCCCTAATCAATCATGCTTGGACAGTGAGGGTTTTATGTGCACAAAGACTTCACTTAAATTCTTTTTTGCATTTATCCACAAGAAAGAACAAAAAATATAGTGGCTGAGGAAATTGCCAGATGTTGATTCACCATTTTGCTTTCTGCAAATGTTTCCATTTTGTTGAAAACCCAATCAGCAAACTCAGGAACCCTTAAAAAACTATTTATTTAGAAAATAAAACCTGCAAACAGTTCCAATGGCAGCACATGACATGGATGAAGGCAGAGGAACTCTGCCATCTAGCAGACTTCATGCCACTAAATTTTTCCTGGCCTGGAGCAGCAGAACCAAACTGGTTTCTCTCTCACTGGTACCAAGTCTGATTCTCCCTGGCACAGAAAAGAGAATGCTTAATGAAACAGGTACGTCAGTGCAGGGATTTTTAGACGAAAATACATCTAAGTATTTTAACAAAACTTCTGGTAAGGATGCTAATCATGCTTTGTGCTAATCAGGTTCACAAAGATCCTTTAACTTGGTTAAACACAATCCAGGGTGACAACTGAGAGAGAAAGTCACAGAGGGCAGCAAGGCAGGCAGGATGCAATGACATCCTAGGGGACTCACCCCAAACCCCTGAGCAGAAACAACAAGCCCTGAGAAATGCCATGGCAGCCAGTGAGGAGGATCTGCCACCACGCACCCCTAACAACAGCTCAGAGCATCCCAGGCTGGACAGAGCAGGAGCTGCAGCACTTCCCAACATTTCTGTACTAAACAGAGATTTACAGCCAACTGTTGATGGATTAAATAGGGTGAGGACTAAATCACAAGTCTATTGTTACATTTACTCAGCCTCTGGCACGTGCACCTAACCGTAATACCGCATTTAATTTTGGTTTTGTTTTTAAAAAGAATCACTTTGGACTTAGTTTCGACAAAACGCTTCTGTTTGACTTACTGCTCAACAGCTGTTCATTTCAAGAAGCTGTTGGAAAAACATTCATCTGCTCCCAGATCAGACTACTGTTAAAAAAGCAGAGCATCCTTCTAACACTACCAAAAAAAAAAAAAAAAAAAGAGATTTGTACTTGAAAAAGTACAAATATGAAGAACTTTTGACAAATGTGTTTTGGTCATTCCTGAAGCTCATTCAAGACATAAATCCCCGCAGGTATAACTTCACTGGAAACACGTGGCTTTCCATCCAAAATAAATCTGGGGCACAGAATAAAATCTGCATGACCTAAATGGTGACTTGGCAAACGCAGGCATGGGCAGACTTGCAGAGTTAGCACTAGTGCTGTATTCAGCTCTCTGGGTTATTATTTACAGATGCTTCCTATGACGACAGCAGCCCTCCCCTCCTGCTCTTCGGGAGTGCTTCCCTGGAGCAAGATGCTCGGGAGCGCTCACGGTGCTGGGCTGTGGCACAGGCACTCGCAGCAGAAACATTCCAGGAATGATGTAAATGTAAAAAAGAACCCTGGTTTCCAGTGACAGCAGCAGAAAGTTCTCTGGCTGCCAGACCACAAACAAGCTGGAGGCGTTTCCCTCCCTCATCCTACTTGACATGAGACCTGAGCCAAGCTCCTTCAGCAGCTCTCCAAAGGATTTACCATGAGACCGCCCATATGTCCGATTCCCAGCTGCACAGACCTGTCCCTGCTCCGGCACGGGGAAAAGGCTCTGCTTTATGGGACAGATGCAGCAGCAAAAGCTCTGTCTGTAATGGGGAAGGAGAGACAACAACCTCCAATTTTCTATCAACCCTGGGCTGGATTTTATACCAGACCAACAACAGTAGCAGCTTAAGACTCCTGGAAAAAAAGAGATGCTCTGAGTGAAGCACCAGGGAGGCCAAAGTCTCAAGAGCTGCACGTCTTGGTTTGCCTGGGATAGGGTGGGCTTCCCCACAGCAGCAAGAGATTCAAACTCCCCTTCAGGTATAGGCTGAGGGCTTCCCTTCATGCCTGGATGCTCAAACCAGGGCTGCAAAGCTACTGCTGGTTCTCATGTGCCATATGACTCCTTTTCATCTCGTGATCAATAGGGCAGGTCAAGCAACCAATAGATCAGCTGGCCTGGTGACATTTCTGGTCCCAGGCTGCTCAGGCAAAGGGGTCAGACTTAGGCACCCATTAACTGCACATTAATTGCACTTAGTCCTCTTTGTCAGCAGATGACAGTGATCCACAGGGATGGCTCAGAGCCGGGCCAGTGCACCCCCAAACATGGAGGAGAAGGTGGGTAACTCCTTCTCTCACCTCACTCCAGAGAGCTCATGAGTGAGGTTCAGGAAAGGCACCAGAAGCCAAGTCTGGAAGAGGAGGACAATGAGGGCGAGAGAGATACAATAAAGTTTCACTTTTGGAAAACACATGGGCCCAAATCATGGCAAAAAGCTTTATGATCCCTCAAGCAGGAAATAAGTGATGACACACTGTCATGTTGCTGTGTCAACAGCTGACACATCGCAGCAGGATAATTTCACAGACTCCCACGTTACTTTAAAAGCTCTCTTTGAAACCACAGAGCTAGGCCAGAGGCACTTCAAGTCTTGCACAGCAGACCCGCTGCTGTGGATTCAGTGCCTCAGGAACCAGCCTGCACAGACAGAGAAGCCACAGCCAGCCCTGCCATCCACCGAAATCATCTGCGGCTCACCACAGACGGCTGCTGATACAAGACCAAAGCACCAGCCTCCCTTGCCTTTCCCCCTCCAAGAAAACAGTACTCTGACCCAAAGTGTGTTCAAAGGGTTCATTGTTGTCTGGCCAACAATATTTGAAGCTGGCCTGGAAGTCCTCAAGGTTGTGGACAAAGTTCCGCATGTCTCAAGCAGGGTACAGCACTTCTGAGAATCTCTTTTATCCCTAAGAGGGGCTTTTTGTTTGCTTTTAACATTATGCACCAGAACTAAAATACTGCTCCTTCCCTGGCATTTTCACCAACAAAGTTGCTGGGCAGTTTTTCTAAGGGTCTGCATATTAACATTCTCTGCATTTTTGAACAGTGGGGTGCAAGAGCCAAATCCTTGATGACTGGCCCACAGGGTTCTGCCATGACAGAAACCAGGAGGGATATCTCCAAGAAACCTTATATTCATTGTGCTGCCACCTGGAATGGCATTTCTTCTTCCAGCAGTGGGTCCAGCACAAGTCACATAGTCAGATACCAGCAGACAGAACAAAACCTGTGCTCCCTACAAGCCTGATGGAAAGGCTACCCCTATTCAGCACAAATTCTGCAAAGCACATTCAGTCTCTAAGGAATATCTCCTTTTAGAATCTAGTTTCATTTCCCAGCCCATGATATTAGAGACAGGCTCTGTGTAAATGCATCTCCCATAGGGTTTTTCTTTTGAGGGTGATCCTGCCTCTGGAAGAAGTTTGCTGAAGTTACCGAGTGCACACAACCCTCTCCTTAAAAAGCAACACATTAGGAAACAGTTTGGGCTCAGACATCAGAATAAGTGGTTTTGCTCATTAACCTATTAATTTACACTCTCCCCTGCCCCAGGTTAGTGCCTCCATGCCCTGCAGCAAGCAAGCACACTGGAGCCTCAGCAGCAGATCTGCTCTGCCCCAGCTGCAGTGCTGCTGGCCAAAGCGGGAGGCAGGATCCTGGGCCACGGCTGTGACTCACGCTCCTGACCCTGCCAAATAAGTAGTTTTGGAGCATGGAAGTGACAGGCAGATTCAAGTTAAAAATCTGGTGAAACAAAATGAAAGAAAATCCTCCTCAGCTCTCCTTGCCTGCACCCAGCAGGGAAAGAGGGTGTGCAAAGTGTGAGAGGTGTCAGGGCACGGTGTGCTGCCACACTGACACACAGATGGGCTCTGTCCTTTCTTCTACCAGAGGGAAACGCCCTTCCCAGCACTTCACCACCTGCTCTAGTGGAGTGATGGCCATGTCCACACGTTTGGCACACAGCAGGCAGGCCCATGCCCTGTATGGGCAAGTCATCATAGGGTGCTGCTGACCACACTGGTGCTGGGTGGGTTTCCCTCCCTACCCTCTGCTGTAGAACAGCAGAAGAAGAGAACACATGCCCAAGTGTTTCCCCAGCTACTGCATATAAGGCTGTACGGTTCTGAGCTCACACACAGGTGCAGGAAAACATCAAAACTTAGAGCCATGACAGTCAATGGCAAATCTCCTAATGCTAAGGGGAGCTCAAAATACAAACCCAGGTAAACTGGCCCAACTGGGTTTGCCTGGGTTTGCCTGTTTCTCAACAGAGTAACTCCACAGCTTTCTTGGATGGCAATATCAAATCTGCAGATGGGGAGAGGGGCACCTTTGAGGTTTCCCAGGGAGAAATCCGTATTTCTCTTACTGTACTTTGACCACTGTAATGAATGACCCTAACAAACTCAGCCATGTGTTTAGCTGGCTAGAAGGGGTCAGAAGCACAGCAGATCAGCATGAACCACAGCCCACAAAATCCAGTGAAAGAAATCTGAACTAGGATGAGTACACCCAACCCATAAATTACATTGCTGTGAAGAAATCTGAAGGCACGGTGATGATGACCCCTCTTACTTATGTCTCTGATCCAGGTGGCTTCCTACAGGAAAATCCACTATATCCTGTCCCCCACACACACACTTTGCCCCAGAACCTTCTTTGCCAAGTTTCAGCCCACGGCTAAGATTTGATAGCCAAGTTAATTACTTCAGTATGTGTCAGTTCAGAGCAAGGAGGATGACAAAGACAGACTGACTTTTTCCCACAGCCCTCTGTGCCTGCTAAATGGGAAAAACATCAAGAAAGGGAGGAGGATTCTGTGCCACAGCCCTTGGGAAATCCTGCTGACTGGCTGGGCAGGGTGGATCAGCTCTCAGGCAGGCAGGGCCAATATTGTCAAGGAAAGAGAAGAGCTGATTAGGCTTTCTACAACTAATAATATCAAAATAGCATATTGCTTTCATTGGCAGTGAAGCAGAAAATGAAATGGTGCAAAAGGGAGAAGCCTCAGGTGAAGTGGACTGGAATAATGTCAGGTCTGCATGAACGACAGCCCTCAAGTGCCCTTACTTGTTTGAAAGTTTTCAATACTTGAAATACTCAAGTTTTTCTTTTGCACATCAGGAGGTCTGTGAGGTACAAGCTATCAACTCCTACTCTCCGCCCCATGGGAATCCTCCCACGCTCCTGCCTTTGCACTGCTGGTAAATTGGCAAGTGTCTGCAAGCTAAAGCAAGCCCCTGGGAAACACAAGCCAGATGGTCCCACTGCCCACTCTGATGGCTGCAGGAAGAACATCCTCACTTGCTGCCTCTGAGAACCATTAAAGTGAATTTCCTTCAGAGCAAAGGGGAGCAAAGATGCTTTTGCCAGCATTTAACTCCAATAATGAATTTTGGCTCAAGAGTCTGAGAGGCTCTCAGCTCTTAAATGAAAACCTGCAGAAGACATCTCCTTGCTGCTACACCGAATGACAGCCTAGGCTTTGCCAGACTTAGATGTCATGGCTCTCCCATGCTGGGTCCCTCACACTCCACCACCCCACAGCCCAGAGACAGTCTGGGCTCTCTGGGGCAGGAAGGGTTTGCTAACATGCCTGTACACAGATTAATAAACTAAAGCACTGACTTTTTGTGACTGTCTATTGCTATAGCATTATTTAAAAAAAAAACAAAACTAAAAGCAGGAATACCAAAGAATAATTGGAGTAACTTATTGAAACACTCTAGATGGTTCCTAAATGACCTAATGAGTTTTTTAAACTTTTTTTTGCAGATCCTTTGCAAAATCCAGAGCACACAATGGGAGGGAAGCAGAATGCATATGAGAGCACACACCTAGCAGGTACACCCCACAGTGGGGCATAAAGGCACTGTAAATCTTCAGGATGTTCCCAAGCCAAAGCTTCCTCAAGCATTACAGCTCTTATCGTCTAAACACACAGGCATGCTCACACACAGCAGCAGCATGTTGTGACAGCATGCCAGCTATCTGCAGACCTCCATGCATTTATATATAATGTAGATATTATAACAAGGGCAAACTGTATGCCTGGAGTCAAAGCTAGGTGGAAAGGATCAGTTCAGAAGTGGTGTGATGCACCTCAGCTCCAGAATTCAAGCAGCTGGACAGAGTTCAAAGGTGTTTTTCCTTTTCTCTCTCTGTTCTGTCTTCTCCCTGATGACCCCTACCCCCAGGAAAAGCTGAATGCAAACTGTCTGTTAATTCACGAAAATAACTGAACAAACTGGGCTGCAGCAGGGCTTGGCACACTTCCCAGCTCACCTATCCTTCGACCCAAAACTAGCACAGCTTAAGAAAGTCACTGGAGACACCAGAGTGTGAGGCTCAAACCTGACCCTGCAGCCCAGTGACTGACACAGGGCCTGGGAGTGATACAGAGCAATGGGAACCTGCCAACCTTTGCAGGAAGGACCTACAAAGGATCAGAGGTAGGGACACCAGTGGCTGTGGGTGAGTGGGGCCATGGAGTTGGCAAAGCCCTGCCATCCCCTTCTCTGGGATGCTCAGACGGCACGGCTTTCACTGCCTTCAGTAGTCTGTGCAGAGAACAGATGCCTTTTCCATACACAAAACAAATTATTTCCTTGCTTTCAAGGAGGAGACACTTCCCTCCCACACATCCATCAGGTTAATGCATATTTACAGCTTCTCCAGGGGAGGGAAAGACCAGGGATCCCCACTGCACCTCAGATGTTCAGCACTTTGTTTCCAATAAACAAGAAATGCCCTTGCTGCTGGAGGGCAGCCTGGCAGAGCAGGGTCCCTGAACGTGGAAGGGCAGCGGTGGGGGCCAGGATTTGGCTGGTATCTGGCTGCTGCAAGCACTTCAGCTGGCTGTGCCAAAGAGAAAAAAATAAATCAGTAAAAAAAATAGGAGGCTGGGGACTTAATGTCATTAAGCATCTGACAGCTGGAAAATGTGAGCAGCCATTGTCTGCAACCCCCCGCAGCTCCTCCAGCCAAACCAGTTCGCTGAAAGCAGCAGCAATAAAGCATAAAAGCCAAGACTGGAAACATTGACTCCCCTCCCAGCCCTGCTGCCCTCACTGAGAGAACAGAACAGCTCAGAGGTCACCCTGCCCCAGCTCGGGGGTCCTTGGCTTCCCTGACCCCTCCCCTGACCTTGTCCCCGCTTGCAGCTTTGAGGCAGCGGCTCTGGGATCGCTGCCGAGAGGCCTGAGGAGGCCATGGCAGGAGCTCTCTCATCTGTCACCCGCTCCAAGCAGCTGTGCTCCATCTCCACACACAGCACTGATGCTGCTGCTGTCACTGTGGGGGTGAGCAAACTGCTCTGAGCATGGCGCCTGTCCCCATTGAGCTGCCATGGGGAGGGAAGGAGGAGGCCAACTATACCCCATAGCACCAGAACCTCAAAAACATTGCTCCTGCCCCTTCTCCCAGTTCCTCTGATGGGAGATACTACAGACCTTAGGACTTTGCAGCTGAAGCAAAACTGGTCCTCTGCATCCCTCAACCTTCAGACGACTACCTTCCCTTCCAGCCCCTGCCACCTTCCCCAGGCACAGGCCACTGAACTGCTCCCAGCAGCGCCCTGAGCCTCCCCCAGTGCCAAACCCATCTGGTGCCAGCAGGAGTGGGAGCCTTCTGACAGCACTGCTGGGAGAAACCTTGTGCTGGAGAGAAGATTTGATGGTAAACCATGGCTCTTCCCTTTAAAGCTTGCAGAGGATTTTCATCAAAAAATCTTTACAGTCTAGTTCTGAAAGTACTGAACTCAGGCACTGAAACTACATCCCACTTCACCTCCCAAAATGATGGGCAAGCAAACCAAAGATTCAATTCCAGGAGGTCCTTTAAAGC
The DNA here is from genome assembly GCA_013400515.1 of Erpornis zantholeuca. Taxonomy (NCBI): domain Eukaryota; kingdom Metazoa; phylum Chordata; class Aves; order Passeriformes; family Timaliidae; genus Erpornis; species Erpornis zantholeuca. Next base: position 862,540 of record VZTN01002270.1, on the reverse strand, counting down.
AACTCAAACTTATGGACAGATTTGTGGGACTCCTTTTCCTCAATCCATGTAGCAAGCTTCAGGTTTTATTTGATCACAGGCCGGCATTGAACTTCACTGTCACACCAGTCAAAGGACTTGAGGGAATTTCCACTGGCCCCGTTCAATCTACTCCACACTTCAAAAAGAAATGAAAAATTGCCTTCATAACAGTGTGAGAACTAAATTTGACCCGTGTTCATACCCAGATGCTCCCTTTCACATACACACACACTCTGAGGTCTCTCATAAGTTACTCTGGTGCACCAAGTCCTGCGAAACACTGAATGACACCAATACCCCTTGGCCTGAAGAGCTCTTTGCTCAGCACCTCATCAGATGACACAGCTGCAACAGATCTACAGCAACAGCACAGCGTGTTCACACTCCTACATAGCAATAACCGAGATCCCAAAGACATTAATTTCCTCACCACCTCCCCTGACGAGTCCCACGCACTTCTACAACAAACAGGAGGATTCTGATCAAGGCAATTCACATGGGTATAAGGCACGTTTTCCCTGGCATCTTCCTCACTGGATGCTCATGAACTCCAAAAACCACATAAGAGCACCTTTTAGCAGTTTGTTTCAAAGTCTTTGTGTTCCCTTCCAGGCCATCTGCCTTCCTCTACCTTGCCTTTGTCCATCTGGGAAACACACATTTAATTAAATTCATTTACGTTCAAAAAGGCCTATTGAAAAATAAGCGGATTAATAGCTGGTCTGGAAAAAAAAAATTAAACTGTATTGCAGCACAGGCTGTGTATTTGGGCTGTCATGTAATGCAGGCAATGGGAATTCTCCTCTGCAAGAGGCATTGGGAATTTAATGTTGCAGCACAGCCAGTTGCAATGCACTTAGCAGATGTCGGAGACCCTCACCCACCTTTGATCTTATGTTCCACTCCTTCCTTCCAAGTCTGAACAGCCATTTAACCATGGCACAGGCTCAGTGCACTTCTGCAGATGGATCTAAATCCCTCTCTGAACTCCAAAGCAGGAGCTGCACATACCCATCTGCAGGCAGCAAAAGGGAACACCCACTAATTCATTCCTTCATCCATGCCACTGTCATCCAAGACCCACAGAGGATATTCTGCTTGAACGTGGCCTTTCCATTGCAGCAGTTAATGCTAAAAACAGGCTGGCTGGGAGCTGGTGACTGAGTCTGAACATCAACACCTTCCTGTGTGCACTTCCCACCAGTGAGGCCAGCCAGGCCAGTGCTGCTCAGCCTCCAGCTCCCTATGAGAGGACCCCTGCACAAGCAGTGAAGAGGAAGAGATCATGCAAGCCTTTCCTACCTCTATTAAGTCCAAGTCCAGTAGTGCAGGGTAGTAAAATACTACAGAAAAAAACCAAAAAACAAAAAACCAAAAAACATGTGAAATTAGAACCAAAGAGTCAGACTGGTGAAGCACCAGGCTTGTCCACCCCAAGGGTGCAGAGACACCTGAGTGCACAGCAGTAAGCAAACACAACCACTCTGCTTCCAGCCCCTTCTGGCAACTCTGCTGGTGCTGCACTGCTCCATGCTGACTGGCTGCCCCAGATCCCAGCAACTACAGGACACCCACTCTCCACACACTCAAAGCAAACACGGGAATAGAAACAAACCTCCAGGATGGGCCATTCTCATAAGATTTGGACTCAGTGATCCTTGTGGGTCCAGCTCAGAATATTTTGTGACTCTGCAACTTGCTAAGCCTAACACCTTCCCTTTCAATATACACTATATTAAGCTCCTTGGTCTCAAGAGTTTGCTCCATGCAGGGAAGTAGGGAAAGGAGAAAGAAAAATTTGTAACAGTTTTTTGCACCCCTGTGAAAAAGTTCAGCAGCATTTGGCAGATCACTAGGACCTGAACAAACCCACTGTGCTCCAGGCTTCCTCTGAGCTTCCCCCTCCCAGTTTTGCTTGCCTCCCTCCCCTGGCACAGACAGGATGCAGAGCTGGCATGCTCTCACCGTTAATTAAGCAACAGCAATTAGGCAACACATTTTTAAGCGGTTCTCTCACAGCCGAGCTTGGGAAAAGGCTGGCTTCAGCATTAAACCAGCAGCTGTGTACAAAGTGCCAAATCAGTGCACCACAACGAGGGAACTTGATATGTAAACAGCCTTGTCAGTAATTACCCCAATGCCTTCCAGTGAATTGCTGCGGCTTCGCTCCATTAGAGCCTCGACTTCCTCGGGGCTGAGCGAGCAGACAGGGATGCTGCACGAAGCAGGGGTTTGGCTGATGGTTAAACCAAAGCCCAGGACACTTAACAGGAACAACCTCACTGAATATTCAGTGTTGTACTAACAGAGCCATCCGGTGACATGGAGTGGTCCCTCTCAGCACAGTCTTGGAGGCTTTATCCATCTGTGCCACAGGCTCTGGGCTGATGTTTAGTACAGCAGATTGCATAGGAGAGAGGCTGGTTTTCCATAGTCCTTTGGAGTTGAATTCAGAGATTGCTGCTCCCTCCTCAGAAACTCCTTGGGAGGGGCCTGGCAGATAACAGGGATGGGGAGGTTTCCATCATGCGGACAGGGAATTGGACCTAGCTTCCTTCTTCGCTCCAGCAGGAACCAGGGGCTTCATGTGATCCACGTGGTGCTGAAAACACGTTCCAAGATCCCTGAGAAAAATGCGGAGCGGCTCTCCCACAGACAGCCCTGAGCAGCTGCAGAGCAAGCAGTGCTTGGAGGATGGCGTCCGAGGCGCCAGGGCTCCAGCTGCGATCCACCGGGAAGCAGCCACACGGAACAGCGGTGCCAGCGCGGCTCTGCTCCGCGCCCCCTTTGCCTTCTCTCCATGCCTTTGGCTTTCGCTGGGACCTAAGAGCAAGGTCACCTAATCTATGTGCTCAGGGAAGCCTCAAGCAAAATTTTAAAACATTTCCTGGTTTGTTGCTTTTGGGTTTTTTTTTAATAAGGGCTATTTCTGCTCTGCTCCAATAAACAGGCGAAGGTTGCCAAGGACACCCAGTAAATCACACACAAGCTCCGCTCCTCTCAGCTGAATATTTACAAATTTCCAAAGTGCTGAACCTCTTTAAGCCATTCAACTTCTGCTTTCATCTGCAATATCTACCTCAGTGCTTCTGAGATTTTCCTGCAGCTGTCCTAAATTAACAAGGATCAGAAACCAGGCTTCATCTGTAACCCTAAAGGTCAATCACATCATTTTGCTTCAACATGCCAAACAGACACGAGACGAAAACAAACGTACAAAGTTTCCCCAAGGAATATGAGTGAAGGGCCCTCTCCCAAAGGAAAGCAAAAGTCCTAAAGAATGATAATTCAAAGTAGTTATTTCTGTCTGTCTAGATAGTTGTGACACATGCAATGCCTGGATGCTAGCAAGACACCCAAGCTTATGTGGGTTTTCCAAGAAGTGATAAAAACATTCCTTGCTACTTTAGGAGAATGTCACCACAAAAATTCTGCATTCAAATTTAAGTGTAGTTTCGCATATCTGAGGGGAGTATGGCATCCCCAGGACAGGCAGAAGCAGTTCGTCCCCTCTCCAGCCCACAACACCCATGTTATGCTGCAAGTATGCAGGAATCCCACCCCAGAGACCAGGAAGACCTTTACAGCCTGAAACCACTGGGAACACCAAATAGCAAGTTCCAGATTAAAAGCCATGTCACAGGACAGCCCTGATTTCACCAGCAACAGCGTGCACTGCGTGTCCTGTGCTCCACAGGTGGCCCCTACTGCTACCACTCCTTGGGTTCAGTTCCCAAGGAGGCAATGGGCACTGGGAGCATGGGGGAACTGCCTCAGCTCTGAGAAGATTGCACACTGACTCCCAACTATCCAGGGATGGTGGGATTTGCCCCACAATCTGCACTTCAAAGATCCAGAACCAGAAAGGTGAAGGCAAAGCCATGTCTCCAGCTAAAGAGAGTGGCTGGTTCTGGCCCTGCTGCTTGTGCTGCCAAACAGGCTTTCACATTCCAAGGCAGCTGTCAAAAGGTCAAGTGAAGAGACAAATACTGCCGTTAACAGTTCTGAGCTATGGGGATGGAGCTCCAAGCATGTCAAAATGAGTGACAGTGTCTGAAGGGACTGCACACAGCTGGAAATTTGAGTTTCCTTGCTCCTGCCAAGGTGGAAGAAAATCCAGCATCCCATGGTACCTTCCAAAAGAGTCTCTTTCCCTAACGTCCCCATTTCCATCTGCATGTGACTAGTAGGGAGAAGTGGCTGTGTCACCACTCATGGCCCTGAGCTCCAGATGCTGTGCAGGGACTCGGACTGCAATCCCCACCAGCACTGCCCTGGCTCTCAGTGCAAGAGAGGAAATCATGCTCCAGGTAAAAGTGGATTATGGATTTAAACTCCTATGTTTGCAAGCTGTTTTTTCTCACCACTTAAAAATAACCAAATATAAAGAAGTATCATGAAAGCTTTTCCAGCTTTTTTCACTTTCTAGAAACCATTCAATTCTCAAAGTAACTTCCCTCATTTCTAATTCATGTACTGCTTCATTGCCTTTAATAGCAATTACCCCAATTCTGCACTTTCTCTTTTTTTGCCTTAAAGCACTACTTTCCATTACCTCAAGAGGTTTAAAATTCCAAATTTTTGCTGCAGCTTCAGGTTTTCACACTCAGGTTACAGACACCTCATTAGCCTCCCCACATCTGGTTCAGGCTACAAGGTGTTCGTTCTGTGACACGCCAGAATCAGTCAACACGACTGTCTGGTTACATACAGGCTCCAAAATGTCTCGTGCAGAAGAAAAAAAAAAAAGAAAAAAAATTAAATTAAGCAGATGGCCCATGGAGCACTGAGATTTGCAATTTTCTTCCTGGAAAACTTCTGGTAATCCCAGTTCCAAAAATAATACTAGGAATAGCCCCCCGTGTGGGAAGGAAGAATTTTCTAAAAACCTTTGATTTCTGTGTTCCAGAGAAGAGAATTGGCACATTAATCAGAATATATTGCTGAATGGAGTTACTCTCACACACCACAGGGCAAAACCAAAGCGGGTGTTTAAACATTGGTGTCCAGCTCCTGACAGAAATTTACTGTGTTGGTTTTTTTTTTCTCCCCAGGATATTTTTTTAACTAACAAAGCAGAAACACAGTTCGACTCCTCCATAATCCCTACTATCATCTCTCCCAGATCACTGCTCATCTCCTACAAAAATGTCTTACAATTCTCACCCAGAATTTTATGCAAGTTTGTATCTGGCCTTTTTAAACATATATGTATGATGAAAATTTCCAAATATAATGAATTTATCCATGGCTACAAGACTCATTTCACAGGTGAGGCACAGGTGTGCACTTGGGGAGAACTTTGGTGATTACACTGAAGCAATAAATCCAGGTGGTCAACACTGCAGAATAACCTTGGAGCATCCCAAAACTCCGCAGGGTAAATGTCACACACACATACCTCCCCTCCCACCTAGGCTTCCTCGCAATCCAAAACTTACAGGAAAAACCCTTTCCAGGTTGGACCCCCTGCGTGCACCCTTCTTTCCATAACTTATCACCCCTCACAGAGGTCACTATGGAGGACACCCACACCTGTCCATCTCCTTCTTTACCTTATCATCTAATATCTCGTCGTTTAATTCCTCATTTTCGGGACGCTTCCTCATTTTGGAAAGAGCATCTTCAAGTTATCACTGGCCACATCTCCCCATCCTGCACCAGCAGCAGAGCCAAGTCCCCAGACACAGGAGTGCAGTGCCGAGCTCACATCCCCTTCCCAAATTGCCTCTGTCTGTAGAAGCCACAAGCTGACAGCATTTGTTTGGATTCCATTCCTGGACAAGACCTTGCTTGAAGCATTTGATTTTCTCCACTTCTTCCACTTCCCTTCTGTAACATGAAGCAATCCTTTTTCCCCCATAAAACCTGAAATTTGGAGCATGCAACCTAAATTTCAAGGTATTTACAATTTTTGGTCCATGCACTCTCAGCATTACCCTGCCAAGCACTACTTGCTGCTGGGAAGGCTGACAAAATGTGATCAGACAGAAACCAGTGAACTTAAACTTCATTATAGGATGGAAATTGGAAAAGGGAAAAAGGAAAAGGGAAAAAAGGCATGGTATCAAACACTTGTCACTTTTGGAATGGTGTAGGATGATGACCCTGCTCAGTGACAGCCCACTCACAGACTAGTGTGCTGCTGTCTATCAGCAGTTTATGGCAAGCAAAAAGGTTATCAGCTCTCTTTGGACATAATGGAGTGAGGGGGGGAAAGGCGGAAAACACATCTCCAGTTCTCCAAAGAAAACTGTAGCCCAAGGGGCACACATTCTGTGTGGCTTTATCCACTGACGTGACTGCAATAGACACACGTGTCAAGCTGCTTATTGATGCTTACATCATGTAGGATATAAAGGGATACAGGAAAGCAAAAAGTCTGCTACCCAGTTTGGATAGCTGGGATTTGGCACAGCTGTCTGACCTATATTAACTTTCCATCCACTGGAGTACTACTTGGAGGAGATTCTAAACCACTGTTTTTGTATCCTGTGCTTCTAGTTTGTAAAACAAGTTAATTCACAAAGAATCTGAGTTACCTCAGAGGAAGAGAATTATGAGACACTTCCTCTGTCTGGACCTGATAATTCATTATCCAGTGCAGGGGAATTTGCTTATAAGTAGAACACTAAGGAGCTGTTGTGTTTACCAGTAGTTGCAGCTCCATGGAGCTATGGAGCTGCTGTGGAGCTGGCTCAGACCCCCTGCTATGACCTTATCCTGTTCACCAGCTCCCAGCAAGGCAGGAGGCTCCCTGAATGCCATCTGCCTCCAGAGCAATACCCTGCAGTCCTGCCCCTGCTCTCTAGACCCCTCCTCACGAACCGGGCAGTGTTTCCCAGCCTGACAGGCAGCAGCACCCAGCACCTCCCACATCTTCTGGCGTGGAGAGCATGTGTGGCCACTGCACTGCACACCATTATGCAAGGGCTCAGCACCATGACCTCTCCTGCCCTGGGAACTGGAGAATCCCACTGAACAACAGGAAGCATTAAATCAGCATCTCCTCTGGAAAAACACCACAAGAAACCACCCACGGGGCTCTTCTGCTCTTGCTCTTTTGGCTCTGAAACCAACTTCCTCAGCAAATGAACCTTCTCTGACAGGAAACGTTGCCTTTGTCCATCCCATTGTCTCCAGAACATCTGCACATGCTGTCAGTGTTCTCGGGTAGGCAGCATTCCCCCTGGCCTGTGCCTGTGACCGAAGGAAGAGCCGCCCTCAGCAGAAGAGGCCTCTCACAAGCACTGTCCTCTTTAGCCCTGCACAGAGTTAACTCAGCCTTGCACCTACAAACACCAAGGCCACACCTGCCCAGCAGATGATCTGATTTCTGCAGAAATGTAAGGGCTAGAATAACTTGAAGAATGTGGGCTGCTCTTGCAAACAGCCTATCTCACAGTAACATTGGTCTTGGCATACCCACGGCAGGGCACCAGCAGCAAGAAATGCCAAACCTATGCTTTGGGGAAAATGCAACCAAGTTCCACTAGAACACACCCAGCAGAGTTGGGGCAGGAGGCAAGAGAAAGAGAAAATTACTCTGTAAGGTCTGGTCCAGAAGGGAGGACTGAAAACTGTTCTCTTTCTCAAGCTAGAATTGAAAACTCAGAGGGGAGCTGAAAACACACTTCAAATGCAAGCTCTGTGCAAAAATGTTTATCTAGGTATCAGGAAAAAGAATACCCAACTTCAAGGACATTTCCCTTTGGGAATTCAGTATTCTCCTCAAGAGGATTTTAAAAACACATATAATAAATAGCTGACATGTACCTATCTCAAGCAGATGGCTGGACTACATAAGGTTTTTAAGTACCTCTCAAAGCAACATTTGCATGAATCTATGAACCTTTGGGAATTATTTACAATTTCTTAAAGACCTTGAGCATTTTTACTTCAGAAAATTTGCCAGGACATATCATTTGCCTCAGTTCTTAATGAATCACTGCAATTGCTAACTGCCTTTTATATTGAAAACAAGCATCCTGTTTGTGCTCTGAACATGTTTTTCTGCCCTTCCTTGAGTGCCCAGTGCTGGCCACTCTTGGGGACCTTTATTCTAAATGGATACAGCTGCTCTCTGTGTCAATTGCATAAATACAAAAACCAAAAGCAAACCTCCTCCTCCCACGAAACTGTTGCTATAGGACACGAAATGAACAACACACACACAGTGAGTTTTTCAAGCAGAAAAAGCCCACAGTTTAATTTTACTTCCATGTATATAGATTTCTGACAATGACTATGGATTGGAGGATGACTTTGCTTCTTTTTTAACTACACTGGTCAAACTAGAAGTCCATCAATTGTCTCCTCCTCAGGAGAGGAATGAAAAACAAAAGGAACAGTTAGAGAAACATTACTTTGTTTACATGAGATGCGTGAGAAACACTATTATAAAAAATGCAAACATCAGAAGGTCAGGGCGAGACAAAACCATTAATCATGTGTTTTCTTGTGCACGCAAATGTTACTAAGACTAACGACAAAGAGCTTGGAACAAATAGGTTTTCTCACTTAGAAAATTCAAATGTGGTTTGTGCACTGCATGTCCATAGTCTGTCATTGCAAGGAGCTTCAAAGGAGCAGAATTGAAGGGAATAGTGTGTGACACACCTGGTATTGGGCTCAAGTTTATCTGGGATGGATCTTAATTGAAACAGAAATTCGTAAATAAGATTGGAATCCCTTCCCAGCACCCAAACAGGAAATTCCACGTAGGAAACTGTTTCTCATCCAACTCTGCCTCTTCCTGAAACCAGAGGTCAAAGGAGCCCTGTGGTGGCCAGGCACCTCTGATTTGTGCTGCCCCTCGGCACCCAGTTGAACCCAGTGGTATTGACACAGGAAAAGAGATGAAAAAGAGCTTCTTGACTGATATCTCGGGCATCTTTTAAAAGAGAGGAGCAGAAAATCGATCTGTAGTGCAACATCAGTGTGTCAGGGGCAGGCAGGCAGCCACTGATGCACCACTGCCTCCATCTGCCTTCTCCTCAGCTCGTCCCTCCAGCTTCTGCCTAATTTACTGCTCCCACCAAGGGCACTCCTGGAGCCTCTGATTGTTTCCTCATGCTGGGAAACATGCCTCATTTCAGCTGAAGTGTCTATTGCTAGAGAAGCATCAACGAGTCACTTGATGAAATTTACATAAGCACTTGACACATTTTAGGATAAAAATAGCCAAAGGAAACTGGGCTATTCATCCCAAAACACACTAGGCAATTCACCTTATTCAGGGGGTGATATACCTGTCTCATTACCAGTCCTTCATCTTCTCTTCTCCAGCAAGATAAATGGCAAAGAAAACAAACCAACACCCTCTAAACGTTCCTTCCACAAGGATCCAGTTTCTATGAGACTAGTCTGCCTTGGCTGTGAGCTGGAAAATAATAAAGCAGAGCTCTGTTCTTTCTCAACGGCCAAGAAGAAGAGGCTGTGCACAACCAAGAATGAAAAAGCCCATGATTCTCTACATTTTCCAGGCTCTTCTCCAGGCTGCTTATAACTGAAGTTGTGAAAAAAGTGTAGCAATTCTCTTCCCGGAAACATTTCTAATGTGTCACAATGTAGGAATCTTCTGGCATCTTCCCCATCTCCCTTCCTGAATCAGCACCACAGCAAGTTCCCAGCCCAGCAAGGTTTCCCATCTCCAGCTGCCACAGGAGCTAGCACAGAGCCCAAAAGGTGACAGTCAGAAAGAAGTCCCCAAGCATGAAGCAGGAAGCCAATCATCTCTCCAAGAAGCCAACACCAATGTTTGCCTTCAGAACTTCAATTCCTGCATGGAAAAGACAAGAAAACCCAGGTCGTTCCTCTGCTCTTTCCCTGACGGATGAATAGAGTCCCTCAATTCTATTTTTAGGTGAAACCACACTGGGAGGTCCGCAAGGGTGGAAAAACCTGGGAAGTCTGAGATGGAACCCACATCATGTCTGGGCTGCATCTGTGTGACTCAGCAAGCTGTGAGGGGGTAAGATCAGCCTTTGTGGCAACCAAGAGCTTCCTCCTGTCCTTGCAAAAATGCGCAGCTGTGGCACAGCCAGACTGAGCAAGCAGCGTATTTGGAGGTGAAATAAAAATACTTTCCTTATCTAGCCGATTACAGCAAGGCTTTCTCAGCAAGGAGTGTGAAATGTCAGCTGTCTCAGGGGAGCAGCTCTAGCACCACAGCTTTTATGGTAAAATGGTTCACTGCACACCAGCCAGAGAGTGATTCACAGGCAATGCCAGCACCCACTGAAAGATATGGCAAACCTCTGCCTTGGAAGCATTAAGGTTTCACCCACACGAGTGTATACGCACCAAGAGTTGTTTCCCCCTCGCACCCCGCTTGTGGGTTGGGTTAGGTCTAACCAGAGTCACAGGGTGGCAAAGAGTGGCTGTACTGATGAGCCTGACAGCACCTGGCACGGGAAAGACATGAACTGCAGGTGTCAATTCACGATTAGATCAAACATCCACAGCTTGCTAATGAAGAGGTAATTCTTGTCCTCCTGCCAACACACACAGCTCAGCACCTCTTGTGGTGTGGTGAAGCCTCCCTCCTTCTGTAGTTACCTGCAGTGAAAACGTGTAGAGCAAACCCTACCACCTGCACAGGAGTTTGAATAGCTACACCACTGAAATTAATTTAAATATTAATAAAGGGATGGATTTCACAACACTGGAGAGACTCATGCTGTCCTGAGCAGGGCAGAGAGAAGCCCTGTTGGTCCATTTCCCACTGCCACCCTTCTGGCATACATTGCTTTTTTGGTTTCTTTATTTAACATTTTCTACTGGGCTCTTTTAGTCTTCTAAACTGAGTAATTCTAACAAGACATGGTGTGATCTGTGGCAAAGCACATGATCACACTTCTAGTGCCTTTGTATCTTTTCATCTTACCAGTGTGGTGAGTGCCTGATGCCCAGCACATTCTGACCACGAGCACAAACCAAGAGCAGGGAACTCTCATTCCTGCTTCCACCTTGCTGAATATGTACACTCTCAGTAATTTATTTACCAAATCAGTGTGAGAACTGTAGGCTCTTTGAGATGAAAGAACTCTAGAAGTTTGTACACCTGTTACTGCCTCTGAACATCCCATCCTCCAGCACAGAACAAAATCGCACACTGGCTCTGTGCAGATCATACATGAAAAAATCATTAGTTAGAGAGGAAAAGAAAATAAGTCATAACCACCATGAAAGAGGAAAGCTGTTAGATGGAGGTTTTGTGCTTATTTGCTCAGCTAAGGAAAACTTCTTGCCTTGGACCTCCCACAGCACAGCCAGAAGCAACAGCTTTTCTTTCTCAGGACCGAGAAGTCTTCTCATCTTCTTTTCATGCCTCAACAACTTTGTATTGGATATGAGCAAGCTACATCAATCATTTCTGCCTGATAGCTACCTTGCTGCTTAAGCAACAAATAATGTGATTAATGAAATTTGGAGGGAGAAAACAAAGGCTTTACTAAACACAAAATGTCAGCTAAGCACTGTGAACTTTTCTTAAATTCCCTAGAAATGAAGAGCAGCTGCCTGGACCGAATTCCCCAGCAGCATTTGGAGCAGCTCTGGGTGCTTCTGAAAATAGACATGATCTTGTGCCAAAGAAAATAATCCCTTAATTTTATAGGTGTCTGAATATAAAAAAGGCTGAAAATGATAGTGTCTGGGGAGGCACATATAATGCATTGCCTGGTGTCTACAAAGGTCTTTCGTTTTTCTCTCCAAGCATTGGCAAGTGGAACTTGACTTGATTTAAACTGGGAACTCAGGGGGTTCAAGTAAAAAACCTTTTCACTCCATGTTTAGTTTGCCACTGATTTCAGTTTTTTGGGGTTAGGCCACTACAAAAAAAAAAAAAAAAAGGCAAAGATTAAAATCTGCCCCAAATTCTAGCAGTATTCTACAGAAAGGAAAAGTCCTCAGCAGCTCCATGTAGTGGCTGCTGGCAGAGGTTTGCCTCAATTTTTTAACAGGATATTTTAGTCTCTCTACATAGCAGTGGCATACAGTCACTGTCTCCTTGGGTGAAACCAGACAAGATGAAAAATCAGCAAAAACCCCAATTTTTTGGTTCTTGGGGAACCGTTCTGATCTATGTTACCAGCAGCAGGAGGAGTCAGGCTGGCAGCAACCTGGATGGGTTGCTCAGCAGTGAATGCAGGAAGGGGATATTTGTGCTGAGGAGGACTCGTTCCATTCTGGGGAGGGCTGAAGTTCCTCTGCCAGGAACACTGCCCCTAAGAGAAGGAGCAATATTGTGACTGCTTACACCACAATACCTGCTAACCCAATGGTGAATCACTGACTCAATATGCAAGGCTCAGAAATTCTAGAGAGAAAGTAGGGAAAAACCTCACTAGAGCACATCACGAAACTCGAGTTATTTAAAGCACAGAAAATACCAAGAATGGCTCATGAAACAGCAGCTGTTTGGGACTGGTCTGTTATAAGCTACTCTAAAGAAAGCACTGAATATCCTAATTATGTTGAAAATTACACAGGTCACCTTCCATATTTAGTACAGAGTGGAACAGAGATAGCCAGGGGACAGGACACACTCCTACTTCTTTAGCACGATGCCACCCAGATCCATAAGCAGTCTTGGCCTTCTCCCCTGTTATTTAAACTACAATAAGCTGTGCTCTGCATTCAAGGAAAAAAGGGGGTGGGGAATGAATCCAGACCTTTGTGGGGAAGGTTTCAGTGAAAAGGCTGGCTGCTTTTCTGTGGTTACTGAGGTAATGAAATTTCAACAGGGGCTTACACAATGTCAGAGTGGAAGAAATTCAAAACATCTACGAGAAGGGTTTTAAGTTACTCAAAAGCCTTACTGATACGATTTCAGAGCCAGCAACTCTGTTTGGACACCAATGTGCAAGTGAACACGTCTTTCCAAACCACATGCAGCCAAGCTGTTCATACTCCCAGTCTTGTCCCAGCCATTCACAAGCAGGAGTGTGAAGTAGCAGGGCAAATCAAATAAATGACTTCATTCCTCTAGGGTTATGAGCAAATGTGAACAAAGAAGGAAACAGTTACAAATTCAGGGTGCCACACTTTGCCAAGTTTTCTTCTACTGGGGAACTAAAAAAGACTCAAGGAATATAACTGTTATGTTAGTTCCTAAACTGTTAAATTAGTCTGCACCCATGAGTGCACACAAGTGTGCATGCACAAGCAAGCTCCAAGGTCTCCCAAATTTACAAGCCTCCCTGCCCAGCTCTGTGGAAGGTATCACACAGCGATCTAACACACTAACACTTCTGTAATTGCATACAAAGATGTATGTCTGGCATAAGGCAGAGTTTGGGGTACTGCATCCCATGCCAGGGAAGTGTATTTCTTTTGCTAAAGCAAAGGCCAAAAGCTTTTGGAAATCCTCACTTTTTAATAGAAAAGGTGTTTATGGACAGACACTCCCAATTGCTCACCTGGGACCCACCAAAACACCAATCAGCTCCATTGTGAGTTTTCTGTAACAATCCATGTCTCTGTAGCTCAGAAAAGAAATGTGTCTCTGCTTGTTCCTGAAGACTAATGTCCTATTGTAAATATGAAATCTTCCACTGTGAACTTGGGAAAAAAGTAATAAAAAACTTTGGATGTGTTTCAGATGCAAAACCCCAATGCACACTACCTGAGAATAACCCTGGTTATACCTCTCTGCCAAACTGGCCTGGAGGATGAGTCCCTCCTGAGGAAGGAGTCAGTGCTGGCTTTCCCAGACACATGGCACACAGGCTTTAGGGAGCAGAAGCAAAGCTACATGGCCTTCAAAACCTTCAAAAGTGACAAGCTGAGAGACAGGAATGGCAGCTGTTTGCTTTGTGCAGGGTCGAGACCCTGTGAGTTATTACCACCAGCTCCCTCTTTCCCAGCCACAGTGAGCCTGCCTGGCTGCTTCAGTCCCAGCATGAACTCTTGCTCCAAGTTTTCTGCAGGAGGAAGTTAAAATCCAACCTTTTGGCAAGTCCTTCCTTTCAAAACAAATCTTCCTCAAACCCTGGTAAAGGCAAGTGTCCCTCAATATGACAACATCCCCACTACCTCCTTCTCCAGTTTGGCACCATAGTCTGACAAACACATTTGATGCTGTGACTCCTTTCCCCTGATCCCTTTGCCATGTCTCTTCCCTGCCTCACTTTCCTTGCTTACACTTCTCCTTCTACTCTCCCATGGGTGGAAGACAAACAGAAATATGCTCCAGAGTTGAAATTTCAGTTCACCTTGTGGATTTGAAATAAAACAGAGTATCAGCTTTCTAAAACAAATCTCAGTGGATGGTGAAATAATTATTTTACCAGCAAAGATTTTTTTTGTTTGTTTGTTTAAAGTAAAGCAATATGAAAAATAGATAAAGTCTTGTTGGAAAGGGAGAGTTCCCCTCAGCAACTCTCCTCAAGAAGTGCAGCTGAGATAGGATGAGCTGTCAGCCCTGCTTGGCCCCATGGCTGATGGGTCTGACTCTCCTTGCAGTAGCTGATTTTTAGGGTTTCTGCTGGTGAGAAGCAAGAAAGAAACCAGAAAGAAACAGGGATGTGTGTAGAACATATTCCAAGGGTAATTTATGGTGAGCTATAGAATGGGATTCATGGCATTGGGCAGAGGTGTGAATGAGGGAACGGATTGGGTTAAGGACATTAGGACATTTAGAACATTTAGGACGCTTCACTCTTCATCCTCAGCCAGATGCGTCCTGCTCTGTGAAAGGAAAGCTACTGCCCCTGGACAGTAGGCAGCTGGCCTTCCACATTCAGTCCAGGTCCCAAGCAGAAAATGTTTGTAACTCAGGAACCACTCCAAAGAAAACCCTCGAGTCACATTTCTTACAATGATCCTATCAGGCTTTGAAGGCCCAAAACAAGGAGAACCATTATTCTGAACCCTGGCAATGGTTTGGACTCCCACTCATCTGAAATGCTCAATTTTCTCTCAGATCCCAGGGATATTATTGGGTTTTGGGGGCCCTTTAAACAGCAGCAGCAGCAACTCAAGGAAAAACATCTGGAATAAAACATACTGAAGGTATTGAAGTCAGAAAGATCTCTGCAAAGATAGTAAGGAACACCTGACTGCGAATTTCTGCTGTATGGAACACAGACACTGCTCTGCTGCTGCGAAGCAGCTTTAACAAAGGGTCATGCTGGAAGCTGACCTGCCATGGCCCTGCATGGCTGATATCCATGTCTCCTCTTCCACAGGCAGGACACTTGTGCCAGTGAGTTGTCACTGCTGTATGACCGCTCTCCTCTGAGGGGACAGTTAGCTCATGTCCTGCTAATAAGCCAGGCAGCACTACCAACTCTGAGCAAACTGCTCCATAATTGGCCTTTTGCAGCACAGAACATCTTTAATTAATCTGCTACTGTTTATGTGTGCTATTCCCACTGGAGCTCGCTCACTCTCAGAGCATGGACACCACGCGGCGCATCTGACGTTCCCCAAATGTGCCATGTCAGTCGTGCCTTACAAAGCCGAGTGCCTGGTGTGTAATTACTGCACATCAAACTCATTCCACAGATGGGCACACCAGGGCATGGAGTGCAAGGCTGGAGCAAACCCAGCCATCCCTGCCCTGCCTCACGGACTGCTCCTGGTGTCTGGTCACACGCTCCCAAACCAAACACAGTTGGGACCATCAGGTGGTTGCTGCATCCAAGCCTGAGGTCTGCCAGATCCCATCTGTGCAGAATGAAAATGTGACAGGCTGGATTCAGCACACGTGGTTCAATGCACAATGCAGCTGTGCTTCAGTAAGTCATCAGGCAGCAACCTGAGTCACTAGAATAGATGTAAGTCCACAGCAGGCACAGGCATCGCTTCAGCTCTCTTTCTGCATCACACTCCCTTCCATTTATCCTAACAACCTCCAACTCAGTGCTTTCAGATTAAAGGACAGATACACCCACAGCATTACACATTTTACACAGTTTTATTGCTAATATCAGCAGGTCTCAAATCCAGACGTCTGTGAGGACTCTGCTAAATCCATCACCGACTTACAGTGCAGTCCATCAGTCAGAGCAGTTGTCCTCAACATGGACCAAGATCAAAGTCTGCAGCTCAGAAGGCTTCAAACCCTGCTATTTTCAGCAGCCTTTGGTACATATCTCTGTCTGAAATTCCCTAGCACTGACATCCTTCTGTTGTCACCCATCACTGGTTGGACAAAGTCTCTGATTGCACTCAGCAGCACCCCGGCTCTGAAACAAGAGATAGCCGAGTGCTGCTTTTTGGCTCATAATGCTAAGCAAAAGCAGATCTAGTTTTCTGTGCTCAGGACTGGTAAAGCACTAAGTGCAGATAAGAGCAGAGAGCCAAGCTTGCTCGCACATAAAAGGGAGAATACAGCACAGCCAAAATTCTACTGCAGTTTTGCAAAAGGGGAATCTACAAGGATAACCTCCAAAACGCCTGATGATACTCCTGACACGGAGGAAACACTGTATAACGAAAAGCAGATTCTCCCTTCCTTGTCTTCCTACAGTCTTTACTTTTCCAACCCTAGGACTCAAGAGCAAACAGAGCAAAATTAAATATGGTTGAACTCTCAGCTGTCTGGGTTTGGCTCTTCTCCCTCAATAGCAGTGAATAGCTTCCAAAGCTGACACTTAAGTGGCTTAAGTAAGACGGACAGTAAAGCAGTTCATATAATGCACTATTGACCCAGCCGTACCATTAACAAACCAGCACTTAAAAGCACTGATAGCAACACCAGCATTCTGCTTCACTTAGCACAGTAATCCTCATCACTTCCCAAACACACTCATTCCTGGGCCTGAGTACGTTCTTACCCCAATGAAATAATCCCTCACGCTGGGGCTAAGCACTGCTGGCTCTTACACCTGAGCACTCCCTCCCAGGAGGGCTTTCCTGTTCATCTCCCCAGCTCCATGCACATCTGTGCACGTCAGGAGAGCCTGTGACACAAACCTAAAGCATGCAGGAGCTCAGCTGGCAATCCTGACTTTGTTATTCAGCACAGGCTGCCTGCAATACTAAAGCAACCCCAAAGGCAGCACAGAAGATCCCAAAGGACCTGGAACCCTTTCTGAGCAGGGCTCCACCACTTAGGAGCTGAACTGTAACGTCCACCATGTAAAACAGCAGCAAAGGGACAGGAATGTAAACAGTAAGCCTGAAACATGCAAACCTTCACTATCTAATACTTCTCAAAAGCCTCGTGAAGGACACTATGGCTTCTACACTGCGCTTTTCAAAATAGCTGAGTGTACTGATTGCTGGCAACTCAGTGACAGCTTTAAGTGCTGTAACTTTCAAAGAAAAAGTCCAGACAAATGCTTATTCGGGTCTCTCTACCTGGTTTGGTTTGCTTCAAAAAAGATTAGAGGCTAAAAGTGGTTTATTTAGGAGTCAATAATCTAGCCAGATTTCACAGCAAGGATCTAAAAATAAATTTGCAAAACAGAAGCACAGTGATTAAAGAAACAATGATTTGGAGTTAAAAACACCACTGTGGGAAGCCTTGTGCTACAGTGCAAAAGTAATTTTCTTGGGACTGTTTTGTTGAACAATCCAAAGAGTAATCAGGCTGGAATGAGTCTCCCAAAATGCGAAAATCTCTTTTGTTAAGCTCAGATCTGAGTTTGGCAACATTAAAAGAATCATAGCCTACTCCAACTCCCAGAGCTTCAGCAATCACATGGGCAAGTCCAGCTGCCAAAACCAAAACCGTCCTGCACATCCCCGGCCATGAGGGAGCTACAGCTTGTCCTCTACAAAGCAGTGCCTTGCAGAGCTGCCTCCTCTCTCACAGTGCTCACTGCAGCCTTCCCAGCATCCAGGCCTGAACTACACCCAGGCACTGGGGAACAACCAGGCACTGATGTCCCATGTCGTGCTTTTGTTACACCCAAGTCACTGAGGCTACATGAATGAGACCTTAATCCAGCTCTAAAGCACTGTGTATGTGTAGGATCTGCTCCTTTATAGGGTGGTGAGTCTCCTCAAGGAATGCTCAGGTTACAGTGAGAAAGATTCAGCCAGTTTGGGTGGTGGAGATGTGCAAAGCAAACTCCAGCAGCTGGAAGGGTGGCTGGGAGAGCCCATAAAGGTCATGCTGATGGCAGACAGGGGTGCAACAGCTTCAGCTCCCCCATGCAGGCAAAAGTGCTGCATGAAGCCTGTCCAAGCCAGGCTTCAGCTGTAACTCACCTGGAGACTACAGCCCAGACACAGAAATTACCTGGGGAAAGAGCTCTGGGCAAGCCCGAGGATGTCCTTTGTATCCTCACAACACACAGGACATGCCCGCAGTGAGCTACCACAATCTTGTAGCCCAGCCTAGGCTGCACACAAGGGACCTGCAGTTGACAGCTGAGTGGACAAGCTGCTTCCTAAAGTGGCACATCGCTGTTTTACTTGCTATTTGCCTGCCTTGTAACAGGAGCCACCTGAAACCAAGTTTTAGAAGCAGCACCCCAATGAGCCGAGGTAGCTGGCTGGAGGAGACTGTGGCTGACCCTGGAGTGACAACTCCAGAGAAGTAGCAGAGCCACCTGGACTCCAGGGTGCAACACTTATGTTAGAGAAAAATGGAGCAGGACTGCCAATCGAGGAACCCCCAACTGCCAAAAGACATTAACATTTAAAGCAAAGGGAACAGTAGTGACCAGCTTCCCCAGCAGTCCACAGTGGGATCTGCAGCTAGTGCAGCACCCTGCACTGCCTACACACAGTGTGCGGAGTGCACCAAGGTTAGTAAGAGCACAAGAAGCACAAGCACTGCTCACTCAGCAAATCCTGTCCCAACCACCTGCTCTCAGCAGCACAGATCAGGACTCTGCATCACCATGCAATAAAAGCCTCTCCCAAAGCAGCATGAATTCCCTTTACACAAACAGCCTTTCTTCACCCACCCCTGGAGCTCAGTGCATTTCAAATTCTTGGTTAGCAGCCTGCAAACACATCCCCAGGATCAGTGCTGCCCACAGGTAAGAGAACTCCTGTCCATTCTCAGCCCCTGCAGCACAGAGACCAGCAGCTCCATAAATAAGAAAAATGGGGATAAGACGTGACATATTTTCCTCCCGTTCACTGAAATATTTTGCTTCATCACAGATCCTTTGGATGAGGTTGGCAGCCCCAGATGGGGAAGTGTTTTCCAGCAGCAGGATGGTGAAACATACCACAAGTCAGTGCTCTTCCTTTCAGACTACTTCAATGAAACTCTGCAGTTTCTCATCTGCTTCCAAAGACACAGAGTAACTGAGGTCACAGATGCCCCAGAATATTTATAAACCTTAGAACAGGCAGTACCTTGGCAAAAAAACACTTTAAAAGCAGCTTTCTAAGCAAGGGAACCAACAGACTGTGCTTCAGTCCCCAGGTAGTCACAGCAACACCTTGGGCAAATATTTTGAAGGATATTTTCCAAGCTCTGTCTCTCTGTCCCACACGGATCTTTCCTGAGACGAATATGGCTGGCTCCATCTTCAAAAGAAGTTGCACCCGCCGCCCTGGGCGATGAACTTCAGCACCACTGCACCCTCGGGAGTCCAGCCCTGACCTCAAGGAGCTGTGGGTTTAGGCACAGCCCTACCTGCAACACTTCAAGGTGGGATTTGCCCACCTTATTTTTTCAGGCAGAAGGCTCTGCAGATTCCTGTGCTCCCACCTCTCACTCTGGCAGGACACAGCATAGTCTCAGGCTCATCTTTCTGCAAGGACGTGATGTGAGATCAAGGCCACCACTGCAGCTGCTTTGGAAATCCCATGGTGAAAAGCAGCACGTCAGTGTCTAACAACTGTTTTTGTGATTTTTCTCATCTTTTTTATTCAGGTACACCAGGTACATTCTGGTGGTGCTGACAGTCCATTTCTGACGATGTCCCTTCATTTTCTTCTCCTTCACTAATTTTCTGTGACCTCCCAGATGTTCCCATGACCCTTAATAAAACCTTTAGTGCTGCAAAGACAGAATTTTCTCCTGCCCATGATTAACCCACACTTAACACCTATTGACTGTTCTGTGCCCCTGGTGCTGGTGACATTCTCCCAAGCAGCCTGTCTGCAAACTCTGCCCAACCCAAGAACCAGCATTAGGGCAGGGAGCATGGGGCAGTGGCCACTGCCCCCAGGCCAGGTCTCAATGGCCAGCCTGTCACGTCCATGCTGTGAGGGGACACGTTCCCTGTCATCACAGCACGGTCAGCATGCTGTCCCACACCCTATCTGGTTCCCACCCCAGCACGAGCACAAACTCAGCCTTTCATCCAATCCTGAAAGAACGTGTTTTCCTCCTCTTTTTTAAGTGAACAAGAAGCTACAAGTGAATATTTGGCTTTCACAACTGATGGGCTGCAGCCAAACCCTGCCATATGTTCCAGCTAATACATGTGGGCTTTGCTTCTCATCCAAGAAAGGAAAAAAAGGATATTTATGAGTTGGGATTCAGCAGGATCACGTGGGAAGGAAGGGGTGGGGAAGTGATGCTATTTTTGTTGCTATAATTATTTGGTGGCCAAATCCCTGACCCTTGACGTCAGCCCTGGAGGGTCTGTTTAACTGACCACTTGTCATGGAAAGGAGAAGGACTGGTTGGGAGGTACAGGCTGATGAGGAACAGCTCCTTGCTGCCTGAACCCACCCACAGGCAGACCCCCTGCCTTCATTAGTCATCACCAGCTCATGGCCAAGAAATAAAAATGTCAATACCTTATTGCTGATACATTGGCTGGAAACAAAAGCATCCAGGGAAGTTCGCGCCCTCCTTCCTGCCATCCATTACCGTTGGAAAGCACAGGCCAAGTCCTGATCTCAGCTTCCCCGGTGCTAAGGCAGAGAAACTCCACGGCCCTCAGCTGGGTCAATCCGAGTTCACATCGATTTATCCAAACTCAGCCTGGCCTCGGTCCAGACTACACACATGGAAATGTGCCCTGTGCAGAGTACAGGGGTTCCTACTCCTTGGGAACAAACCCATTCACAATGACTAATTCATACCACCTCCAAAGGAAAAATCTAAGATAAATAACCCCTCAACTCCTTGCTCCAGATGTCCAGCAGTACTTTGAGCCCAGAATCCTACTAGCAAGGCTCCAAGAGCGCTCAGGAGGTTGGCAGCAAATGGGCTCAGCTACTGACACGATGGTTTCTCACCACTGCCCGTGCCATCCACAGTGAAGTCACCAGTTGTACAAGGAAATGCGAATAATCCTTGCTGAAACTTCAGCCGCAGCTAGGGAGTACTGGGCATGAGTTTGCTTAGCAGGGCTGAGCTGCATTGCTCATTCACATGCACTTCATCATCAGCTGCCGTTTGTTATTGCTGTGGCCAAGGACAACAAAAGGGCTCCGCAGAAGCCAGAGCAGAGCTCTCGGACGTATGGATGAGATTTAACAGGCAGCACAAAAAGCCACTTAACAAATCCCAGCACACCAAGGCGCATGGATGGGGTGGCTCAGAAGCAAGGCTCTGCCAAGGAGCAGCCAGCAGGGGAAAGTGCAAAAACCATGAGAAACTAAGGAGGTACAAGAGCAGGCAAGGGGCAGGTTCCTGGGTCACATCCCAGCAGCAGCAGGCTGGGCTCTCCTGCACTACTGGTGCCCAGTTTTGTTCCACTTGGGATATTAACCAGCACTGAGAGGACTTTAGATTAAGGTCTTCAGAAATCCACTCAAACCATGTGAGTCACACCTGTCTCATCCATCATCCAAGCCACGTCACCAGGGATTGCCAAGAAATAAGGAGAAATCCAGGCTTACCTTATTTTCTCCAGAAGACTGAGAAATATTGCAGTCTGGGACCCATTGCATGTGTATTTTGAAGCCCTGGCATGACTGCATAGCCATGAGGTGAGAAAAAGGAATTTGGCAAGACAAAAAGAGCAGCCCTGGCTATCAAATGATGATTACTAGGCTGTATGAAATGAGCTTAGTGGGTCTAAGACCAGTGTGTGTTTGCTGGTTGTGTCCTGATTTGCTGGGCAGAGCTGTGCTAATTTATTACCAGTTTAAATGACGTGGCAAACTGCAAACAACTTAGTTTTGCTAAGTTTTGCTTTTGGATTTGCTCTATTAAAAAAAAAGAAAACAAACAAGCCCAAACACTCATAAAACAACAAAAAAAAACCAGCAGAAAATCACTACAACCAGCTAGTCTAGATTTTAGTACATCACCAGCCCACAGTCAAGTCCAAAAAGTCAAAAGTGAGTCTCCTGTGCAGACAGTGAGACACCTTCACCACAAAGATGTGCCTAGGCTGCATTTGCTGTCAGCAGAATTGAACCACTGGCTCACCTCTTTCCCTCTCTGACAATAATTTCAACTCAAAACATTTTAGAAATATTTCATTTGAAATGGCCAACAAGAACAGGAGCAGGGGCAGCTGGGTCAGTGTCCTGGACTTAGGGCAGGACTAAATATCCTGCTCTAAACCCAGGACACTGACCCAACCATCAAGACTGAGAGTTTTCCATACCCATAAACTGAGTTTATTTTTGTCCTAAATAATTTTAACTTTCTGAGCACTAACATTTACCCTCTGCCGAGGAGTAGGAATGCTTTCTCAGAAAATCTAAATAAAGAGACGTTCCAAGAGATTAATTCTGGGATCTGTTTATTTATCCAGTATCTGAGTAATACCAATTCTCAAGATTGAAGATAAATAAACACCACTAATAGTAAAAATCCAAATAATAATGATTATCTGACAGTTTTACTACAGGTCTTTGTCTGAGATGTCACATAAATCCTGTAAAAACAAGACCAACTGCACAGGCAGACCTTGCAGGACAGGTGGTGCCTGTGGTGAGAAATAGCTGCTCCCCCAAAGACTTTAAAATAAGAGGGTTTACACATTATCCTGTGTCACTGCCCACAAGATGCTGCAAATGAAACCATATTTCCCCCAAAGGCTGTGGCTCACCCCAGGACAGGACCCTATTATCTGCTTAGGTCCATGCAGCATTGTGACACAAAGGAAAACTGAGCAAAATGTTCAGGGAAAACAGCAGTCCTCGAGTGAAACAAACCAAATTCCCCATGCAGCTATGTTGGTGTGAATCCAGAATTACTCCACAGTCCCTAGGTGGGGAATCCAGATGTCTGTCATGGAGACAAAAGTCTCTGGCCTGTGGAACACACGGAGATGGGCAGCAGTGAGTAGTTACTGGAGGTGGAAAGAATTTGGTGGAGGTGTCTCAGCAACCATCTTGAGGGTTGGTATAGGCAGACACCCAAACGTGGCTGGTGGAGAGATCACATAAGCACTGCAGAGGGCAGAACAATCAGACTGGAGAGGTTAAAGGACAAGGTTTACATACACAACTCTCCTCCCTTGGGTCTGGATCCTCATAGACAGGGAGTTTTCAAAGGCTGAACTGGAGTCAGGCAGTCATCCTTATGGCAAGTGTTTCTGAAGTTTGGGCTCCCACTCCAACTCTTCTGTTGTTCTCCTGTGGTCTTTTATCAAGTGATTATTGTGCCTGCACTGCATTTCAGATATCCTGGTGGTGTGGGTGAGAAGGACAGCAGGATGTGACCCAAGGACATGTTCCCAGCACGGCCCCCAGCACTGCCCCATCTGCTGCAGTGTGGAAGACCCGGCAGTGAAGATAAAAGAGGAAGTTCCCCCCAGACAAGACCTTTTTTTAAAAAAAAAGAAACAGCTTTAAAGAACAAATAAACAGACTGTCCTACAACACGGAAAACCTAAGCATCATTGTTTTATGCTTGCAACACATGAAGTCATGATGGTAACAGAACTGAAGAACATCTCAGACATGGCAAGGGAGAACTCAAGCCAAAAACAGAATAAGCCAGACAGAGCCAGACTCTTGCCCCTTTTGCTCCACCTACAATCTGGCATTACTAAGAGAGAAGCAATGTTCAACATGCTGGGGACTTGTTTTATTTATTGTTTTAAACTCAAGCACAGACTAAAAGGCTTTTTCTCATCCAGATCCAAGGCTGGTGGTTACAAACTGCATATGTACGATTCCTGCCATGCTTCACCGATGTGCAACAGGGCATTCAGGCAAGTGGGAAGACGAGATCACTGCAAGTCAGTATTTACAAAGTGGGAGGAAGTGCTGAACAACAGCACACCAGTACCCAGGGAAAATAAAAACAGGCTATAGCCATCAACCCAGCAAGCAGGCCAGGGAATGCTGTGGCTGGGAACAGGATGAGACAAAAGAAAGAGACCTCAAGGGGAGGGTTAGTAAGGTAGAAGAGGAACAAGACCTGGGTTTGCAACCAACACAGTGATCAACTCCTCCAGGTTACTTGCTGTTTTTGGACCAAGCTAGGAGTTAGACCAGAGACTGGAGTAATGCTGTGTCACGGGGTTCATGGCAGACCATCCAGTGCAAGCTCCCACACGGCTCCTGAGTCAGCAGCTCACAGCAGCAAATGCTGTCACGGTGTACATTGTGTACATTTCCTCCTCCACTCACTCTCAGAGCTAGACAAACTCCAAAAAGCAGTATTAGGAACATCATGGCCTGCAGGCTAGGTTTTTACAGAAACAAGATGACTAAAGCAGCAAAGCAAGGAGGACATGACTAATAAAATATTTAAGAGTGCAAAGAGATCCCACCACACCCACCTGCCAAGCCTAGAGGGTATTTATTTGACAAAGACCAAGCAGCTAGTACACAGCAGAGACCCACTAGCATTTGGCAAACTGTTCTTCAGCCTGTGGGACATGACAGCAGAAACCCACGGAAGAACCTTTTCGCTGTGGGCTGGAGAGCCCACTACATGCACTACAAGAGTCAAATCCCATGTCTTCATTCTCTTTTCTGTTTCCACACCTTGTCAAGCCCACCCCACCCTAACTGCCTCAGCTAGATGTACCCACTATATTTCCAAATTACTTGAAAATATCAGCTATCCAAAGAAAAGGAGGAGTTTTCCTGCCTCAATACATATTGAGAAGCTGCAAAGTCTGTAAACACATTTGGACTTGGGCTGCTTGTTCAGTGCAATTTGTCTAAAGTCTGTAGAGTCTGCAGTCAACCTCAGGAGCCTGATCCTGAGCCTGCAGCTGACAGAAACCTTCAGCTGAATCCACAAGCTGTCCCATTCCTGCAGCCCACCACAGTCTGCCTTCACATCATGCCAGAGTAACCAGTAACACTCAGATCACATGTGTGAAATAGAAAAGTGTTCTTCAGAAGACCATTGTTTCTGTTTCAGTAAAGTATTGATAAATTAGGAAATGATTGAAAAGGATGCTGGGGATGATCACAGAAGGGGCTGATAGAACATGTTCTTATAGAGGGATAGCACTGGTATTTCACCTACATGCATCATCACCTCCCTGCCCCTTTAGAGTACTCTATGCAGGAATATCTTGAACATCTGCTCAGAAGCAGAAGCAATGCAGCCCAGTGCAGCTGCTATTGTCCAGTTTAAAAAAGTCCCAAAAAAGCAAAAAAAAGGAGCAAAAGAAGTCCAAAACTTCCAATTCTAGCACCACGTTTCCACCAGTTCACTGCAGTGTCTCATTTACATCATCACAACTGGGCCAGGCTGTGCTGGTGCCTGCTCTGCAGTGAGGGACCAGAGGCAGTGGGAGACCCCAGCCTGGTCCCAGGGCACCAGAATGCAGTGGGGAGCCCTGCCTGCTCCCAGGGCATCTGGGTGGCCCTGCTGCTCCCAAAACAACAGAGGCACACACAGTGCTGGCCAACATTTGGCTGTGCATCTGTCCAGCAGGACTGAAAACCTTTGCTTTTCCTACCCCACAGGAGTGTTGCAAGGATGAGTTCATGTATATTCAGCACCACTTTTCAAAGCACTGCACAAGAGCCAAACCCTTAGATTTTTTTCATCTGTTCCTTGCTCTGTCACTCCCTCCTGAAGGGATGTGTTTCTCCCCTCCTGAGAAACAAACAAGCACGAGGTCAGCAAGAGTGGGAGGTGGGAAGAACATTCCAGGCTGCTTCTCTTCTCTCAAACCACAAATGGCACCAAACCCTGCCATTCTCCCAGTGCTCTGTACTAGTGCCCAGCATCCTGGCCTCATCAGGCAGCCCGGGGAGGAGCTGGACAGGGTACACAATAGGGTGTTTAACCTCATCCCGTTTCCTCTTTGGTCTCAAGGAGCAAAACACAAGGATGAAATGGCCACCCCTGGAGCTGTGCAGCCTGTCCATGCACCAACAGCAAGGCAGGAGGGTTCTGCACAAGCCCCACTTTGCAGCTCCCCTTTTCAGACAAAATACTGAGCAGATGCTGCAGCCAAAGTCAACCCAGAGGGTGCGGAGCTGATGCATCCCAACCCTCAGGGAACATGCCAAAGCCTTGGCACTCAGCCTTGGCACTCAGGGATGGTTCACATCCAAGTGTAGTAAGGGCTAGACATCAGACCTCGTGTTTGGTGCAAGTGCAGGCAAATCCCAAGTGGGGTATTTTCTCCTGTGCACAGACTTGTTGAGCCAAAGGGCAATCCTGGGAACAGAGCTCAGGTACAGGCAGCAGCCAGGTGAGGACGTGGACAAATCACTGCAGGGTGCTCTGTGGGACGAAGTTGGTCAGTGCTGCTCACAAAACCCAAGAGCATTAAGAAGGGGTTAAAGAAAAAGGCATTAAAACCACAAACAAGTCTAGTCAAAGAGTACCTTCCCCTGGGCTCCAGTGCCCGACACCCAGACAGCCATGCGAATAACAAGAACATCCACTACTCCATCAGAGAGCAGTGAAATCAGTGTTAGCATTAACATAAAATCCACAGATGTTGCAAAAGCAAATTAAGATGACTCACACATAAATTATAAAAGGTCCGTTTTCAACACATTGCCTTGATAAGCTCAGAATGTCATTTTAAATGAGGGAAATTACCTCAGTCTCAGTAGAAGCACACATGTAAGAACAGCCCATACCCCAAAATCTTTTGGGGTTTCATATACCAATTTTATGGAATTGGGAGACAAACACCCTATTGCTTAATTTAGAGTTAAGTTTTTCAGTGAGTTTGACAACAGTGAGTCTGGAAAAGGCTTTGAAATCAGGATTTAAAAAATCACTTAACTTTTTAGCATGACAAATTTTGTGTCACTTCCCACAGATGCTGACACTACAGAGTATCTTTCACAGTAAGGACCATCAGCTGCACTGGCATTGCACGCAAGCCAAATTACAGTTCCAGTTCACTCCCAGGATTTCTTTCAGGAACTCTATGCATCACATGCCACTAGATTTTAAGCCAATGCAGTTCTACTCCCTGACTTGTAAAACCGACATTAAGGCAGTGACAGAAAATGAAGCATAGAAAAAGCACTGTAGCTATGATTTTCCACTAGGTTTCAGAGTGCTGATGGTTTGCCTCCTTGATGTGTTGCTGCGTAAGCACTGCACCACAGGCACCAGCACTGCCTAGGAAAGATGTTTGCTTCTCCACCTGGAAATGGATTTCAGCAGAACCACCCTCCCTGTGCTCCGCTATGCAGGTCTTCACCTACTAATTTGCCTATAGCAAATAAAAGGTTATGATAAATAAATATGATAAATAAAGCAGGAATCCAGAAGGAGATGTTCCAGAAATGCTTTAAAGATTCACCTTGGCATGAAACAAAATTCCCACAGTTTCTGTCCTTACTAGTCATGAACAGGAAGACTTACTACAGGTAGCTGGCTTGACAGAGCACAAGTCTTGAATGAGTAAGAAAAATACCATTAACTATCATGGTGTGGGTTGGTGGGGGGGTTGTTTGTTTTTTTCTCTGGGTTTTTTTTCTTCTTTTTGGCAAGGAAGTTCAAAGAGTAACGCCATTTTTCTCAGGGAAGGCACCAGTTATAAGGCAGAAGTTACTGGGATAAGAGGATGACACTCAGGTGTCAGTGGCTGCTACATACTGACTGCACAGTGTTACTTTGCAGAAATACCTCTAAGTATTTCACATCACGACAGGATAATGACCATCAGGTCCCTGGAACACAGGTTATGTACCTTCCAGGTTCACATACAGTCCCAGCTCCTGAAACACGGAATCAGTTCAGCTTGTCTGAAAGGGGAACACCTCTGGCAGAGGGACTGGGGGCTTACTGAAGGCTTTCTGAGGGCTTTTCTCTGCAAACTGAAGGCAGACAATTTTCAGAATTATACCATGTTACACTAAACCAAAAATATCCTTTCCCCAAAGCAAATAGAAAAACCACCCAAAACAAGACAGGAAAAGCACAGGTGAGCCAAAGCTGGAGAGAACCCACGCTGCCATCCAGGATTCTCTGTTTTGGGAACTGGCCATGACCACTGGCCGCACACACCAGTGAGAGCGCTGAGAGGGACCATACCTGGACGGCCAGAGAGAGATGGCGGAGGGGGCACACCTGGGATGTCGGGGAGTATGGAAGCGCGGGTAGCCCTTCGGAGAGGGCGGCAAGGAGGGCCGGGCCGGGCCGGGCGGTGCCTACCTGGATGTACGCACGCTGCAGGTAGCTGTAGGGCACCCTGCGCTGGAAGTCGGCGCGCACCTCCTCGGCGGCGCGGTGGCGGGACACGGCCCCCAGGCGCGGCTCCTCGCAGCGCCGCACGCACTCG
>VZTN01002270.1:783529-833457 GCA_013400515.1 Erpornis zantholeuca | reverse complement strand
GGCGCGGAGGGGGCGCGACAGCAGCCAGGGCTGCTCGGAGCATCCCCGCTCCCCGGCGGCCGCGGGGGCTTGTGAGTGACGTCGGGAAATGTCGTCCCGGGGTGATGTCAGTGGCGGCGGCGGCGGCAGCCTTCCCTCCCGCTTCTCCCTGCCGTGCCCCGCACCTCCTCCTGCCGCTCCGCATCCCCGCGCAACCGTCCTCTTTCGAAGGATGCTTGGTTTTGCCTGCCTGCGAGTCTGCTGCTCGGAGTCGGTTTTTGCTGGGTTCTCCACCCGCCTCGCTCTTCTTACCCCGGCAGCCTCCTGCCTTCGGGAATTCTGCAAATAAATAATCTGGGATGGGCACAGTGAGTAGCTGGCGAAGCTTTTTCAGCTCCCAGCTGTGTGTTTGTCTCGATTCCTCCAAGATTTCTCTCTTCCAATGCTGCAATGCCCTGACCTGCCAAAAATGTTACTCTTTTTTTTTGCATGAATTTTAATGCTTTTTTGTGACGAGATGCTTGGCAATGCAGTCTGGTGACATATGAAAAAAATATCTTAGTTGGCATTTTAAATAATCTCAGTGTTGAACACCTGTCATCAAGAAGTTTTTCATATTAACACAGTTAATTTGGCTGAAATCAACTGTTCCTGAGTGAGGGGGAATGACCAAACCCTGGATTTGGCTAGATGCTTTACATTAAGATGCTCTGGGCTCTGCCACTCCAAAGGCGGTGCATACAGCACTGTGCTCAGTAGAGTCTCTCATAAGGTACTGTGGCCTTATTTCTTTCAGACATTTCAGGACTATCTCTACAGATATTGCCTATCTTCTCATAAACTAAAATAGCTGCAAATGGGAGATGCTTGAAATCCACTTGGTCCAGATTTCGTTACTGCATCACGCCAGATGTTCCTCGCGGTCACACTGTGCATCCCCCTCTGCTGCTCCAGTGACTTTGATCGAATCATGCTTTGTTTATACCGCTGTGTCCAGGATCAGAAACAGGGCTCAGCGACCTCTCATCGGGCAAGTGATCAGATTATGGAGTCAGTTTACAACTGTTCCACATAAGAGAAGTTTTTTTCGCATGGCTAGAGATTTACTAGAGTTCTTGGTGAAGATCTTTCCCATCTGGCAAAGATTTCATAACAATTGTCCTTGTTGCTTTGTTGCAGAATGGCACGAAATGTGTTAAAGGTTTGTGTGTCCCTCCACCCTTCTGCCTGCCAGGCTGGCGTGCTGGGGAGGGTGTTCACAACGGGGGAGCCCAACACCCTGAAGGGGTATCTGCAGTGGGAGGGGTATGTGCTGTAACCAGTCGCCTGTGCAAAACAAAAGCCTCAGGTCCAGATAAAGCCTTTTGCAAAGAAAAGTTTATCAGCACTCCTGAGGAGCAGCGGTGACATTATGAGAGGGCTACTTATACCTTCTCAAAGGTCGCAGAGGTGCCACTGGTGACTGCAGAAGTTTAGAGTGGGAGGGAGCTCTGCCCCAAATCACAGGGATAAATGCTCGCCCCCCTGGGTGCAGTTTGTGAACGATGCATCTCAGATGATCTGTTTGCAGAGGTTCTGTACCTAATTCCACATTGCTTCCAAGTCAGCAACATCTCTGTGTTTGCAGTGGTAACAGAGGTCCTGCTTAGGAAGGAATGCACAAAGTACATGAGTGATTGGAGAGATAAGGGAGGCAAACAAAATGTTTTATTTCACACTGCTTCATGTTCTGGTCCAGATATTTTTCTTCATTAAAAGTCCTTTTTAAAACAGTGAAGACAAAGTTCTTTGTTCTGACACCCTGCAGCCCCAGTCTACTGCCCTTCTTCCAGGGTTTTCTCTGTAGGCACCCCCTCACTTTAGGACCAGGCTGCCAACCACCACACTTTGCAGTCTTCCTGCCTGGGGTCACACTTTCTTTGCTCACAAACATTTGGCTTTCCCTCACCCTGATGGTCTGTTGTTACCTAATTGCAGCAAAGAGCTCAATGAGAGTTGGCACATACAGGGCTCTTAATCCAGGGTGTCTCTCCGACATTCAGTGCAGTTGCTTGAACAACCACCTCTAGTTCTATGACCCTGCTCACTGCCAGAGCAGCAACTAGATGGAAAGAAGTTTGCTGGTCCCTTTATTTTCTCTTGCAGGAGACAAAAAGTTGTCTCTCTTTCAGGAGATCAGGACCATAACATCCAGCAGTGCTGCTGCTACAGCCATCAGCATCATCGGCAAGGTGGGCTTGCCTTCATGGAGTTGAGAAGGAACTGGGTTTAGCAACCTTGCACATATGAAGGATAGGATTGCACCCAGCATGGCAAGTACTGGTTTAGGATGTTACAACTCTGAATCAGGCCCTAAGATGCCTGAGATATTCCTCATGCCTTTAATGAAAGGAATAATTCTAAAAATGTAACAACTCAGCCCGTGTTCAGATGTTGATCCTGGCTCCTGTGCAGTTGTTTTGAAAAACCTTTTCCTACGTAAATAGGTTCATCTGAAGCTTTTTTTTCCTTGAAAACTCTGATATGTGAGTCAAACCACTGATGATTTGGCAATAAGATAAGAGCAAAATTTAAAATGCCTTTCAAAATGGCTTTTCAACGTGCACTTTACAACCAGACCTAGGTTTCAAGCCCTCTCTGTTTCATTTGCAGACTTGCTTTCATATTTAATCACAGACAAACTTTATAATTCCAAATCAAACACAGGTGACCTCTTCAGCCATGTACCTTAGTGAGAGAGAGCTTTGAATCAGATGGAAAAGTACAACATACCCTTATTGAAGGGCTTTGGTTTTTGCCTCATGTACAAAAGTGCAAGTTAATTGAATATATCACACCCATTAGTTAAGTAATTCAATATTTAGACCCAAATCCGTACCGGAGATCCACAGAATGCCTCAATCTAACCAACAACTTTTTTATTCAAGGAGGTGTGAGAGTGGTTGTGAATGTCAGTAAATTTCAGGAAATTAATACCAAATAAAAAGATGTGCTGCAATAATAATCATGCACCATATTTTGGGACTCTTCTTCTAGGAAAAATCCATTATCAGAGTCATATAAAACTAGTGTGGGCTTGGGCAGAGTGAAAGGATGTATGACCAAGGAATTTTTTTCTGTAAAAATTATTATTCTGTGTATAGCAAGAGGTAGCACACTGCAACAGTGTAGAATATGGATGGAGAAAACACGAGGTGCCTGCTGGGGATGCCACTGCATCTGCTCCAGGTTTTACCTGTTGTTTGTTTGCTGGTGACTTACAAACCTGCTTCCCCACAGCTGTCCCACTGTATGTTTGGGCCTGTCTCTGATGTATTGCTCTGCAGGGGTTGCTGGTGACTTGGGGTCGGCACAGGTGAACAGGCCTTTAATTTTTCTTCCTAAGCATTTTAACTATTACTTCCTTCTAGCAATATTTCTGTAGGTTCAGGACCTGGGAGCAGCTATGTCTTTCTCCCAGACATTGGACCTGTGATCAAATGCTGGTTGTTGTTATTCCATGAACTACAATCCCAAGAATCCAGAATGTCTTCTGTCCTAGCAGCCCTCTATCCTGACATTTCTCCAAAGCATGTCCATCTCATATCTTGCTGATGACAGCCTCTTTTTTTTAATGACATCCTCTTGACATTACCTCTGCAGAAGCACAAAATGATTGCCAGCAAATCTTTGCTTGCAGCGTTGCTCTAAGTGCATGGCCTGCTCTTGTATCCTCACACACACTGTCAAGGTCATATCCTTGCAGCATATCCTCCTCATATCCTCCTTTGCAGCATCCAGTAAAGTTGCCTTGGCCCAGGCTTGTCCATTTCTCTCTCTGCTGCTTGCCATTATTAATACCAGCCTTGACAACTCATTCTTTTCTTTGTTCTGGTGTCTCCTGTCTCTCTGCTTCATTTCATGGGACTTACTGTACCTCTGCCTGTTTTGGACAAGGTTTTGTGTTCTAGAATTTACCATTGCTTCTCTACTGCAGCACAAACCAAAACATCTCTGCAATCATCCCTCCATTGTGCCTCTTGAAGTTTGGACATGTGTGCTTCAGTTGGCAAGTGCTTTGTGATACACAGAAACCCCTGTGCTGCTTCTGTTATAAAAACCTTAATACACGAACACAGAAAAATACAACACAAGATTTGCTGTTGGCACTCAGCAGAGAAATACAATCCTATAAATCACATAAGCAGAAGATCTTCATGTCTTCCCTTGTGTAGGCAACATGATAACCTTACTGAATTCCAAGTGCCTTTACACTTTGCTTACTTGGAAACTTGGACTTGAGTGCTCTTGTAAATTCAAAACCAATAAAAATAAAGTTCAAAAAGTATAAAATACAGAACCAAAGGCACTCTGGTGTCTTGAAGGAGCTGGCCCCATGCCTGTAAATCTGAGCTTGGATTTAAAATACTTCCATGGCCTATATTATTTGGGATGACAATAATTAAAACCACTAAAGAATCATATTGTGCTCTACGTACCACTTTTCCTACACCGACAGACAAAACGTTTTCCATAACTAGAGTTGCTGTTATGAACAGGAAGGTACCTATAAATGACATAAACTGGGAAAATTTAATCGGAGACTCATACGACACAGTTATTTTCAGTGCATAGTCCGGAGTTAATGAGACGTGTGAATGGCTTCATTGTGTGACTGTCTGAACTTCTGCTGTAAGCTGTGGCAGT
The DNA here is from genome assembly GCA_013400515.1 of Erpornis zantholeuca. Classification (NCBI taxonomy): domain Eukaryota; kingdom Metazoa; phylum Chordata; class Aves; order Passeriformes; family Timaliidae; genus Erpornis; species Erpornis zantholeuca. The sequence continues at coordinate 828,792 of VZTN01002270.1, read as the reverse complement.
TTCAGAGGGTGAACAGGGTCCAATTCATGACTGCTGTAATTGGACCGAAGTTGGTGACACTGCCAAAATGATGGGTCAAGTGTGGAGCGTGTGCTCGCACAGCCGGAGCCTGGCTGCTGCTCGAGGAGGTCACACACATGGATGGATGACACGGGGGGTGACATGGGCTGGCAGAGGTGGCCTCTTTAGTAGGGTTTGAGGGATGCAGAATCCATCTAGGAGGGGCAGAGCCACAAGTGACACTTCTGTCTGACAAACTGCAGCCCTCTGTGGTGGTGTGAAGGGAAAGACGGGATGGCAGAGAGAGGCCACACCGAGCAAACCGTGTCTTCTGCCCAAAAAGAGGTTGATGGAGGTGTGCGTGTGTGGATGGAGTGGCCCGGGCTCCATGCAGCTGGTGTGGATGTTTGCAGACTCACCACCTCTCCAGAGAAGAGCTCCCCGTGAAAATCCTGCCTGTGAAAACCTTTGGGGTAAACATCTGATGAATTTGATTCCCAGGTTTCCTTGTGCTGGCAGCTCTGCTGCCTGCAATGAGGCTGTTTGTGCCAAAAGTGTGAGGACTGACATGGAAGAATCAGAGTTTGTGAAAGCGAGATGTGGGCATCAAAGTGGGACAACAGGAAAATACTCAAGGGCCTCTCAAAAGCTATCTGAAGCAGTCTGTGTCTTTTAGTGGAAATGTTAAATAAACCCTCATTAAAATCTATATAACTACCCCTAAATCCAGTGTGGGCATATATTTCCTCTGCATGACCTCATGCTTATTTTTCATATGCATTAACTTATAATCCAAGCACTTTGATTCTTTTCTTTTTTGTCATTTGTCTTATCAGCTCTTGTCTGGTTTCAAAATATCATTGGGAACTTAGAAAGCATTTTAAAATAAGATTAGGTATAAGCCATGGGGGGGCTGAGCCAGCTCAGGTAAATGCTGCATCCCACCCAAAATATAATTTGTAAACAGCAAGGTTTTATCCACAGACCTTTCTCCCTGCATTGCCCAGCAGTGAGAGACTGTGACTCCAAGAGTAAATATTTGTCTTCCCCACACAGCCCTCCACATGAGCCAGACCCCAACTTATTGAAGAAAGAAGGAAATGTCAGGCAGGGGGAAGAGGCCCACAAGGAGGGCAGCCCAATCGGAGAGAATGGAGAGTTGTCTCAGTGGGAAACCCAACATCCTGCCCGTGCAATCAGAGGGGTGGAGAGAGCAGCAGTGGAAGCCCAAAAGGCAAAGACCCCCGAGGAAATGAAAAAACAATCTGGCAATGGAAGGACACAGAGCAGAAAGCAGCCCCTGGTCAAGCACCAGAAGTGAAAACAGATCCATCCTCCACTGCTGCCATCCCCCACCAGCACCACAGCAAATACCAGAGGCTCTCACCAATGCTGTCATGGCAGAGGCATAGCAGGGAGTCTAGTGCTGTCAGTCTTTCTCTGTTTTAATTTTATGATTCAGTGAGAAAGTGGGGAGTGAGACACTATGAAAGACATTAAGGTGACATCTTTCACAAGCACTGGGCTCCCTGTGGCTCCCCTTTCACAGTCCATCTTTCCTGTACGTTAATGCAGTTCTGACTGAGCTGACCAAGAGGTGCAAATAACTTCTACAAGCCCCATCAGCTGCAGCACGAGGGAAACCAGAAGAAATTATGTGCATTTAAGTATAAACAGAGTAGCTCTTTATCTCCTTAAAGACCTGCCCTGATTAAAAGTCCAAAGTCTTCATGAGGGTGAAGTGCTGTAGTGGCAGATCACAGACACACTGTGCCTGCAGAGAGAGAGGCCCAGAGGTGATTAAAACTGCACTCCAGAGCACATTTGGCTGAATCGTTTTTACTGCAAGGTGTTAGGTTTATGTGGCCATAGTTTTCATCCTAGAGAATCCTAAAATGTTCTGCTAATGCTATACACATAAAAGTCACTTCACTACAGCTGCTAGGCAGACAGATTGCTGGCACATTGCTTCCCACCCAGATGTGGGAAGGGAATAACCAACCCAGGACATCTCAGCAAAATCCTGTCTTAAGGGAAATTTCTCCTGGGAAAGGAAACAGAACTTGAATTCTTAACATTTTGTGTAATACAGAGTCCTCTGGGGGGTCTTGGTTGCTCTTTACAAATATAATACTGGAGTCAGAGCACTGGAGCCAACTGTGGGGCCCTGGGGCAAGTGAGAGGAAACACCAAGGTTTCAGAGTTGTGCCTGTGATGGACCATGCCCAGACTCACCTGGGGGTGGGTCCCTAACAGCGACACTGCCGCGCTTGGCTCCAGCTCAGCACACACAGCAGCAGGGGTACCTCCTGCCCCCCAGTCCACGAGAAACTGCCTAACACTTGGCCAGCTCCAGCTGAAAGGAGTAAGGAGACTGAGGGTCTGTGGCCAGCTGAGGTGTGCAGGGGATTGCATCATCATTGCTCCTCTCATCCCATCCCTTGTACCTTGTCAGAGCTGGAGATTGTGCAGATACTCTGCAAGGCCATTCCTGCTGGAGAAAGGGCTGGAAGGGGTGAATGGAGGAAGGAGACTTGGAAGGAGTGGATTAATGTCATTATTTTCAGAACTACTGCAGTCCAGTGGAAAACATTCAGTTTGGAAAAGATTCTGCCAATCCAAGCAATTACATGTTCCCTCATTCTCTCTCTTTCCTTCTCTTGCTCCATGGCCAATATTTAGGCTTCATTAAAGCTGAAGTAAAGCTGGACAAACTCCCCTAAGCAGCAAACTTACTGTGGTGTAAATCACAGAAAGACTGGGTATGGGAACCATGGGATATGGTGGAGCACTGGTGTAAGGATACAGAATGACTCCAGGTTGCTCAAGAACAACACTGTGAGATCAGTATCTGCCTCAAGCTCCCCTGTGCCACCCTCTCCTACCCTTCTAAGGGGTGCCAAGCTCCAGGGACACCAACAGCACACCAGCCAGCAGTGGAGGCACAGAGGGTAACATCAGCTGTGGGACATATGGCAAGAGCAGCAAATCCAGATGGTGATAATGGGGAAGAGCAAATATCCTGTCTCATTGAAGTGTTCCCTATAATTACAGAAATTGCAGAATAGAAACACTCTTGAAGAATGGGAGGGGAAATTGCCTCTGTGTTCCCTGTGGTGTAGCACTCTGTGAAAGCTGATGCTCCTCTGATTAGTGGCTGTTTCTCTGAGGGGAGCAGGAGAAGGCTGTGGAGGGAGCAGATTCCCAGCATACCAGGTGCTGTGCACCCAGGCAGGGGAGCAGGCAGGACAGAAGGACCAGCTCTCCTGACTCTCCTTGCAGGCTCAGGTGTGGAAGGTGAGCAGGCCAGCAGAGAGAATGTCACTGGCACAGCCTGTTCAGTACAGCTTCAGCAGTTTCTCTGGGGCCTTTTTTTGGCTGAGGATGGACTGGGGCAGGGAACAGATTACAGCTTTACTGTACTCACTAAAAATAGATCCTAGTGTGCATTTGCTCCATCTCTCCTACATTGCCTTACCTCTGGGACTTGTCCAAAAAAAGATTCCGGAGGGTAGCCAAGAGCAGATGATGTCTGAACACAGTAGCAAGGACTCAGTTTTCCTTAATTTTCTAGTTTATGTTTCAGCTTTTAGTGGAAAATAAGTAAGGCACAGACAGTGCTTCTTTTGTATCAGCTCCTTGCATCGAAGGTCTCAGCTGTTAGAAATTAGACTGTGGTTACTTCTTTGACCCCTGTAATTTCTGCAGAGAGCAGTGATCTGGTCTCACAAGCATCCCCCTGGCCAAGCCTTCAGGACTAGGAGTGAAATTTGCTCTGTGTGCCAGGTCAAGGGTGGTTTTTGAAGTATACTTCCAGAGAAGGATAGCTAAAAGCTTCAGCAACCTTTTGCTGCATTAATCCATCATACTTTGACAAGCTGGTGGCTCAAATGGGCTGGATCCTTTATGGAAGGGGAAGAGTGGTTTCTCATGAGAAGTGAGATTTTAATGGCAAAAGAGATGTGTGAAAGCTTTAATATTAGTACCAGGGTGTGTTTCTATTTAAGGAGATTCTCACCTTTTTTTTTGTCAGGAAGGATTGCTGTGAACCTGCCTTTGCAACAGGCCAGATTGTATATTTATTTCTTTAAACAGCCTCCGCTGTTTTAAGCCAGGAAGGTCACTCAGAGCAGCAGCTGCTGAAGGGGCTGGCGGGCGCCCCAAAGCAAAGGTCACCAGAGCACTTCCAAAGGACTAGCAGCCAGCTGGGTGGAGATGCAAGCCTAAAAAGCATCTCAGAAGGTCCTTGGCCACTGCTGGATGCTGCTCTGATCCCTCCTGCCAGCAGGGATGATGCTTTTGAACAGCAGGCGCTTGGATATGCTGGGTTGGGTGGGGTTTGAGAGGGGCTGCACTGCGGACTGTGGGGCATGTGTTCTGTCGCTGGCTCCCTGCTGGAACCCAGGGCAGTGCTGCTGTGAGCCTCTGTGATCCTTTTGGCCATCCTGTGCTTCAGGGCCTCAGTTCTGTTGGCATCTGCAAAGGCAACATTTTCCCTTTGTTTATCAGTGGTGGTCCTGCTGCACTACCAAGAGCAACACTTATGGAACAAATTGCTGCGTAGAGGAAAATGCAAAGCTCAGTTTTGTTGTGGCATTTCCCACCAGAACAGCCAGCAAAAACCCCATTCTGCCGAGAGTAAAGTGCTGTGTGAGAACAAGAAGGGACTTCTACTCCATTTTGGGCTCAGACCTCTTCTTGACACTTTAGTCATGACAGAGCTTGAAATCTCTCCTCTCTGGCAGTCCCTGAAGGGGCAGGCCAGAGCATCCTTGTGGCTGGGAGGTCTTTCAGATGGACCTCCAGACAGGCTTTTGAAGCTCAGGACTCAAACTGAGGTAAGACACATGACAAGACACTTCTGAGGGAACAGGGCTTTTACTTCCCTGCTACCATCGACCTCCATGGGACTCCAAAATCCTCCTTTGTCACTACAGAAGAAGCAGGCAAGGCAGCAAGAGCCCACCCTGAGGGCTTGAGGATGCTCTCAGCCCCTGAAAAGAGATGACAGAGCTGCTCAGAGGGCAAAAGGTCAACACAGCCTTCAAAATGTTTTGAATGCCAGTGTGGGAAATGCCCTCAAATGCCTGATCCCTGCAGCAGAGTGAGTAAAGAGGCAATTCCTTACATCAGAGGGGATTCTTCAACGTTTCACGCAACCAGGCAGGGCTCAAAGAGTGACAGAGCCCAAAGAGAAAAGAAATAAGGTGTTGATGAAGTATGTGATCAAACTTTTGCCTCTTTGGAAGTCTTAATGAGTAGTCATTCTGTTGTTTTACAGACAGCAATGTATCTTGGGACAAATTATGCTGATACATTATAGGATTTTCAAACACATCTTGTGCTAATTTTCTGAACTTCTGGGGAAAGGAGAGCGTATGGGGGATTTTGTACCCAGTTAATTTTATGGAGTGCATTGAGTAAGGGTGGATTTATTTTCTGAGCTAGACATTGTTTCAAACATGGCTTTGTGTTTCTTCATTGAGGAGGCAGGGTACCATTTTATTGCCTTGTGTAAATTGCTTGTTGTTTTATTGAGGCATAAAAACACTTGGCAAGGCTACAGCGTCCCATTATCTTTCAATTGGGTGGGCAATAATTCCTTAAACAAACACAAAACCTTATTAAACCCTCAAATACCCAGAAATCAAAACAACTTAAGAACAGGGACATCCAGTATGCTGCTGGTAATGAAGAAGTGAATGCGCTTTTTAAATACTGAGCGCAGTGAGATCTGGAAAACCACCTTGAAAGCTGAAATAAAAGCATGTCTGATGTTAGCACTGCCTGCAGAGTTTCCTTGTGTTTCTTTCTGCTTCTGTGTCTGCCTCTAAGCCTGCTACACTGCTGGTTATAAGCACTGACCAAATCCCAAGGAATTGCTGATATTCTGCTTCCAGATGAGTTTGCAGATACTAACCCAGTAGGGAGAGGTGGCAAAGGGGAGGCTGGCAGAGATCCTTGTATTTGCTCAGCCTCAGGAGAGGGATGTGTGCCAGTACTGGACTCTGCACCAGGGCTGTCATGATGTGTCTTTGGACACACACAGGACAGAGATCAAGCTAACCCCCTTCTGCAGCAGCCCTGCTTCTGTGAGAGCTGACCTCATCTCAGAAAAACCTCAGCACATTCAGCACATTCAGGAATTTGTGAGTCATCCCTGGGAAACTTTTCTCCCTCTGCACTAACATCTGAGCAGAAGAGCTCATACTGCACTGGCCAGAGCTTTGCTACCCAGTAGGGTTTCGGGGGATTTTGCCCAACTTCATGAAAGCAGCTTGCAATCAGGATCCTGCATATCGGTGGCACCTGGAGTGGCTGTACCCACAGACTTTTTCTTCAGCTCCTCCCTCCCCAGAGAGCAGCATCCTGGTAAAGATGCAAGGGACAGTCCCCAGGCCAGGAGATGGCTCATGGGCAAGACAGAACCTGAGGACAAAAGACAAAAAAAATCCAGTGGTGATGACAGTGCTGAGGGTTAATATTGACATCAGGGTCCATACCAGGTAGCAGCAAACAAGGGCCCCTCCCAGGGCTGTGGTTTGGTGAGACACCCTCAACCCCCCAGCTGCTTTAAATCTGCCATTCCCTTTGGCTCCTATCCTCTGTATGGCACAGCTCCAGCCAGAGGTCACCTGGGAGCAACGGAGATGGCTTTGAGCATTGCTCCCCTGACATGAGGGATCAGCAAGACCTACCAGGAGCACTGTGCTCCAGCTGAAATGAGAGGCTGCAGTGGCCTTTAGAGCTTGTGATAGTCAGGTTGACAGGAACAGCAAAAGTCTGTGACCTTCCTCCTCCCTCACCAGTCGTGGCAGGTCTCTGCAGGACATTAAACGTGGCTTTGCAGGGGTCCCAGAGAACCCTACCTTAACAACTGAAGATGTAGGTGAAGCCTGGAGAAATACACATGCAAAAGCATTCTTCAGCTCTGGGACAGACTTGACAGGAAGAAATGAACAAGCAAGGAGAAAATCCGAAGTAAAATAACTCTGTCCATGTTACACTGGCGAGGTACCAAACTGCCCATCAGCTGGTGCTAGATTTCCCCTAACTGATGCTGTGTCCATTCCACACAGACTTTCCATGAGGGGAAACGATGCCTGCTCAAGGAGCCCAAGGGAGATGTTTGGTTTTCCAGGGGAACTGTAGCTGGCATGTTTATGTTAAGAGAAACCCTTCAATATCTGAAGCCATTCCCATCTGCAGAGAGGGCCTGCTCTGTCAGATGTTTTCCCCAAATGTAGCATTTAGGAAAAAGGAGGTTAATTTCTGCTCTGTGATGGGAGGATGGTGTGGAAGGCGTTCTGACAGCTGGGGGAAATGGCAGTAAAGGCATGAGGAATTCTCATAAATCATCTCTGACTGTTTGGATGCTTCATTTTATGCTTATGCCAACATGCTCACTCTCTGGGCCAAACATCACTGATTTTGTTGGAGTTTCCCCAATGAGGCTTGGCTGGGATAAAATGGGACCTTTTTTCTTTAACTGCATGTCCACTTTTTCATCACAAAACATCACAGGAACTCATTCTTCCCCATGCTGCACCCCCAGCTTCGCAAGCACACAAACATTCCTGTGTGAACAGAATGAGCTTCTGTGCTCAAAAAAGCAATACTTGAGGTTTTCATGTGTCCAGCCCAAAAGCTATGTCAAGGCTGGGTTTCTTCTGCCCTGAATGAGCAGGGTCAACACAGAAGTGGGCAGAATTTGCCCCAAATACAAGAGAAACCAGCTACCAGTTGATGCCAGGAGCACTTCATGTCTGCAGTGGTCTGGCCAGTGAGATTTCTGCTGCACTTAGCACAAAAAACCTGAAGTCTGAGACATTTTGGTGACATTTAGCAATGTGACACCCAGACAATAAATTCTTGCATTTGAGAGCTGCCTCTCAGCATGTCAGGGGGAAAGTGCCAGGCAGGCACCCATGAATACAGTCCACCCCATTCTCCCCCAGGCCTCCAACCAGCCTAATTATCTTATTTTTGTCCTAGCTATATTTTTCTCCTCCTTCATCCAAAAGACTAGGAGAGAAAAGACCAAGATATCCCTCCTTTAAACATGTTTTGAGCTGTATTTTTATACCCATTTGTTTCAAAGAGGTTGTGCTGCTTTCTAGCACAGACTGTAAGGTCAGCGAAACACAGATCCAAGATCAGGCCCCTGGGGCAGCCCCTTCCCCCTGAAGGGCTGAGATAACTAACACTGCCCTGTACCAAAATGACCTCTCACAGTGACAGGTGCACGTGAGAAAATCAGACAGAAGTCTCTCCACACATGGAATATTCCAGCGACTGTCAGGTCAAACTCTGCTACCACAGGGCAAGAAACAGGCAACTCTGTTGGGTTTACACCAGTTATGGAGCTGGTCCAAGCACTAGATGCAAGGTTAATTAGGCACCTCATCATGAGACCAGGAAACAACATAACCTATTATATACACAGGAATTTTTACCATATTTATCTGTTATGACAGCACTAAGGGTTTGTGCAAAGAGCTGTAAAAATCCAGACTTAAAAAACCTCAGCCCCCTCTCTCAGGATCTCGCAATATAAAAACAGAAAGCAGTTGACACAGAGAAAAATGAATAAAATAGAAACTTATGATGCCTAAATTCATGATGAAAAACAAACCTAGGGAACCTCCCCCTTCCCTCATCACACCAAGTGCCGAGATATGGAAGAGGGTCCCAGCCTCCTGCTGCCTTCCCTGCCCTCAGTCCCAACCTGGCATCTTCCACATGAGAGAGAAATGGACCCCCATGGCCAGTTACAGGATTAGGTGGGTCTGACATTCATCCAGTAATCCAGAAAGATGAAAAGACATCAATGTTGAGCCTGGCCAGGTATTTTAAAGAGGCATAGGACCCCAGAGATCCACAGGATTGGTGCAAGGCCAGGGGAGGTTGAACAGCTGCAAACACTGAAGGCAAACCACAAATAAATGGCTTTATCAGGTCATGCAAGGAAGTTCTCTGTTCCTAAATTGGCTAAGCAAAATTAAGGATAATATGAAACCCTCTGAAATCAGGAAGCTTTATTTTGCTTCCTGCTCTTCCTTTGAGCTGAGTGTTTTACAGGAGACCTCCAGGGCATATTGTCCATTATTCGCTCTTCCTTCCTCCTTCCCCCTCAGCATTGTGGTTTGCTCGCACCACAGAGTAGATGTTCATGTCATATGAAACAATTTCATCCTTTGTTTTATCTTCACCATGGAGCTTCAGGTCTTATTCAGTGCAAGTGTTTAAATGCTGCTCTGAGGACACAACTTCACTTTAAGCTTTTCTCTGACTTTTATGCTGTCTTGAAATGCAGCTCTGGCATTCATTAATTCCTTTGTGCAAGAAATAAATACTATTAGCTCCATGTTAGATGTATAAAATTAACCCAAACAAAATCAAAATGAAATACAGCAACAAATTTTGGTGTGCTACTGGGACATCAATGTGCTGATTTTTCAGAATATAAACACAATTTATATTAACATCAGCCATATCAGTGAGCATCTGATCACCACACTGAGTAAGTGCTACAAGTAGTTTTTCAGACACCTGTAACTTGTCCAGTTTGGGGAAAGCAGAAAACCTCTCACTCAAAGTGGGCACTCCCTGCCAAACCTCCAGGCTTGGGCAACACTTTTTTTTTTGCAACAAACCAGAGGCAAGAATGCACAAAACTACGTATCTGTCCCAAATCTTGGCCACAGAGAATAGGACAATTATAGCTGAAACATTCCAAAACCACGGAAATGCCTGAGATGGACAGACCACATGGAAACCTTCAGCTCAGAGTATTTAACAGAGTCACAGAAGAAGGTCTGGGAGGTGCCCTGAAGTGCAGGTGGGTCCCCAGCCCATGCTCGGTGCCTGTAGGGACAACCTGCAGCAGTCACCAGGGCTGACCCTGCTGAGGGACAGGGTCATGGCCAAGCTCTGGCACCTCTCCCATGCCAGATGTCCCTGCTCTGCTGCCCCTCGCTGGGACAGAGCCTTGAGGAGCATGGCTAAGCCTCATTAAAAGCAGCATGAGTAGGAGGTGGCAGTGGAGGCTGTGTGCAGCCTCTGCATTCTCCTCCTCTGAGGCAGAACAGAAGCCTGGATGGATTATTTTCAGTATCAACAACTATTTCCTGGTCTGGGGGGAACTCTACAGGATTGTGGCACAAGCTGTGTTGTCACAGCATCGAGTCCCTTCTCCAGTGAATAATGAAGGAGTTACTGCCGAAAAGAGGGAGAAAAACATGCAGAGTAGCAGAAGGAGGTGTGCAGCACACTGAGCTGGGGCTGAGCTCCAGGCAGGGGCTGTGTGAGGGTGGCCCTGTGCCCAGATGGTGCTCGACAGGAGATGTACAAACAACTGGGCTGCACTGAGGCCTTGGCATGGATGTAGAGGGACTGTAGGACTGGACATGCCATTTCCCCCCAAATTGTAAAACCACTTGTGGCCACTCTCGCTTATTTGAAGCAGCAAGTGTTTGAGTGCTGGGCAAATTCCAGGTCAGATAGCTTCATTATGCCTAGTTAAATGGTCATGGTGGGTTTTAATTAAGCTCATAATTCTTTTTGATTGCCTGCTCTAGGCATTTGTGCAACATCACCAGGCACTAATAGACAAGTGTGAGATGGGATGTAGGGAGCTCTGAGCTCCCTATGGCTGTACTGTAATTGTCATTGTTATGGCACCTTTCCCAGCCAGGTAAACTGTCACTAAATCACTCGCACAGCACATGTTGGCTATGCTGACTGCAAGCAGGTGCATCTGCCAGGAGGGTTAGCCTTCTCCAATGGCATCTGAAGGATGATGGCTCCAGAGCAAGTTGTTAGGGACCCTGCTTGGACTGTCCTTGCTCTGGCTTGCCTAGAAGTAGAGGGAAAAGACAGCAAAAATTAAACTTCTGGGCAGGTATGTGTTTGACTTTCAGATCCATTGATGCCACTTGGGTCCAGCAACACAGAGGTTCAGCACAGTTTCCTGCACAGTGTGTGCCCTCCTTGCCCAGTGTTAGGGCTGGGCTGGGTGGGCTGATCTCATGATCTCCTGAGCCACTGGTGGATTTTACTGCTGGGGCTGCCTGAAAACAGCCAGGCTGGGTATTCCCTGAGCAAGGGGAGCTGCTGTGTGCCACCAGACTGAAGGCATCAGGCTCACTTTGCAGAGCAAGCACGTGACTCCTTCCTGATGGGCTTGGTTCCCATGGAGATCCCAAGAACATCAACACAGCAAGGACTGGAGATAACCCTTCCTCCTCCCCATCCTGGACAGATTATGAAGAATACAAGTAATGCCCAGGCATTGTGGGGTTCATGGCCCTGCTTTCTAAAAGAAGCCTGGTTGTTGCATGGTGCATTTGGGGTTGTGGAAAAATTTATGAAGTGTGCTTGTGCTTGAGAGCTTTTTCCAGGAGGGCTTTGAGTTGTTTTTCTTCCAAGAGTCTGCATTCAGTTACAGCCTGGAATATGTGATCTCACAGTGTTTGTATTTATACCTCCACAAAACCATTTTTACAGCACCAGTATCTGTAGGTTACTGTGAGGCACCGAGTGAAGTCATTGCAAGGTCACCTCCAGGGTGATGCCTCCTACGTGCAGCACATCAGTTTGGCTGCAGGACAGCTACAGCTGAAGCTACTCTCTGTGGCTGTGAACTGAAGAAATACATGCAAGGGATATTAAACTGATGAAATAACACAATGTAAAGGGAAAACACGCTATAGGGAAAACACTCTCCTGGCTGGGGTCAGTTATGAGGGTTTGGTAGTGGAAGGGGGCTTTTCCATCACCTATTCCCACATCAGGAAAATGTGCAGTTCCCTGAGCAATAAGATCAGAGGGCTGTTGTTTTCATTACTTCTTTAGACAGGCTCTGATGTCTCATGATTTAAAATTTCCACAGTGAGATACTTCTGTATCTAGTCCAGGATCCCTCAGCTCTCCTGGGAATATTCTCCCACACACAGGTGACACTCATGTTACCTATCAGTGTAACAGGAGCCTGAGAATTGTCATCACACCATGCAAGAGGTTTGGCTCTTGCATGGAGAGCTCTTTTTGCCTCTCTTGAACCCATTTTCAGAGGGAAAAAAGGAACTTCCTTATTGGAGGAAGGGTAAGCATAGCATGATAAAACAGAAGAAGAAGAGATGCTGCAAAGGTTTGGATCTCAGTCTTTGACTCTGACCTTGCTGCCTTTCCTGGGTAGCTGAAAGGAGGAGACACAGCCTTTGTGAGCTGGGTGCATGGAACATCCACGATGTGGGAAAAAAGCAGCCCAGGGACACTGTGGAACCCCTGGAAATCTACGTCTCAAAGGCCCTCCTGAAATGAGCTCTGCTGCACACACAGCTGTGTGAGTCTGTGGAGTGGGACTTGGGCCTTGTTGTGTCATAGAAGTGGGATAAACACAGGCCTTTTGGGGAGTTTGGTTCGTTTGCCAGGTAAGATCTTTGCTTAGAACAGAAATACCAGGCTGCACATTCCCACAACAAACTGGGGTTAAGAAACACCCTCATTTTCAAAATGGTCACTGCACTAAGGTGATTCACAGTGGTACAAATGCCCAGAACTTTTAAGAAAAAAAATGTTTCCTTTTTCCCTCATTCAGGACTTTGTAGTTGTTGTTGGGTTCAGTCTGTTTCTAGAGCTCACTGTTGCTAATTGTTTTATCCTGTGAAAAACCTAAGCCCTCCTTTACCCATAAAGGCAATCAAATTTATTCTGCCAAATAGCTCAGAGGCATTCCAGCACCCACTGGAAGTGGTGGTAGCTTTCCCACTGACTTCAGTGGGCACAAAATATTCCCAAGACTGGAAATCCCAAATTACCTGCATCTGTTCTGCACATTTCTGAAGCCTTCCAGCTACTAACAAGACCATCGTGTTGGAAGAAAAAGTACAGCTACATGAAACATTAGCGAAAATGTGTGTCTCACTCTAAGTCCTGGTCTACTCCAGTTGATTGGAAAACTGCCATAAATAAATCAGGATTTGGCCTCACAAGTGTGCTGAAAATCAGGGCCAGCTTCAGCGTGCTGCATGTGCAAGGAGCAGCCCTTGGCTTGGGCTTCATGGGAGGGTTTTATTCAGTGTTAGGATTTCTATGGCTGCCCCAGGAGTTTGAATGTTTGTCCAGAGCCCCTGGTCCTCAGCTGCTTGGCTACGATGGTGCAGGGGGGAGGAGGATACAGTGCCCTGTAAACTGGAACAGTGAGCGTGGCTTCCTTTCTCTCCTGGGAGTGGGAGGCAGGGGAAGAAGGAAGTATAGGAGTGTTACAGGGAAAGTATAGGACTGTATAAGCTGTATTTTGGGAGCTGGAGTGTAGCAAGCAAGCAAGGGGTCTGTATTGCAGAAGAAATTTGGGATGCAGTGAGATGCAGTGGGATTGTGGGGGGCATGTGAGGAGAATGAACTACTGGAAAGGAGTTATGGCCACCCTGGCTTTTCTCTAACTCCTAACCCAGCCCCCTGTCTCATTCTGCTGCCCTCCTTCCAGCTTTTCCTTTGTGGCTGGAATGCAGGGAGGATAGCAGAAACTGAGGCAAGGGCAGAGGAGGGACAAGGATGGCCAAGAGGAAGGTATGAGGGTCATGCTGGGTGCAGGCAAGCCTGAGGAGACAGAAAATAGGCAGGAGATGACCACGAGGGAGTCCTCCCTGCTCCTAAGTGTAGGGATGCTTGCCCAGACTCTCATCCTAGGCGAGTTTATGCTCTAAAATATAAGATCAAATAATATCAGCCTATGGTGGAAGGTCCCTCTCTTTCCCTTCCCATGCACTGCCCTGTCTCTCCAGAGGGCTGATAGCCTGTCCAGGTGTCATGCTGCTCCCCCTCATATCCCCCTGCTCTCTGGTATCCCACCCCTGCCACCAAAACACATCCGTGTCTCAGACCTAGATCATCCCCTCTTGGAGGAGTAAGACAAGTCCCTGCCACCTGAAAAGCACCTCACTTTAACAGGGAAAGATAAAAAGGAAAATTAATTTGGTGGAAGTGTAAGGATTAAGTTCACATAATTCTTGTTAAGAGAGTTAAGATGTACAAGGCAAAGAAAAGAGGAGCGATAGCACGGGTGAGGCACAGAGCACTGCCATCCCATTTTGATGTCTGAAGTTATAGTTGGCAGCCTCTTGAAAGGGGCAGTCAGCATTTTAGGGACAAAGTCGCCTGGCTGTACTGGGAAGGCAGAAAACACGCTTTGGGAACAAAGTCGGGCTTTTTAGCGACAAGTGTGGGCTCTGGGGGATTAGCAGAGCATTAGAAGGTCCATCTCCCGGCCCTTCATTCTCTGCGAGGCGGGTGAGCAGCCATCCCTGCGTTCAAGCGGGGAAGAAAGGGGCAGCGGTAGGAAGGTCAGAACCAGGCGGCTCCTGGGCGAGTTCCTGCCTCCATCCTCCGCACGGTGCCAAGGCCAGAGCCTGCGCGACAAACGCCGGTACCCAGCAGCACAAATGAGCGGCACAGCCGGGGCTGGGTGTGATGAGTGCAGTTGCGGGGCGCTGGGCTCCTAGTAGCCGAGGGCACGGGGCAGTGCAGGGCAGGGTTTGGGGTGAGATCCCGGGATTCCGGGGCCGGCTCCGCTCCCTCCGCCCGCGGCGCGCCCGGGGCCGCAGCGTCACCTGCTGGCCGCTCCCCGCCAGCGCCGCTGCCGCCCGGAATCCCCGCGGTTCCAGGGTCCCTCGGCGTGGAGCTGACCCGGCGCTCCCGAGCAGCTCCGCATCCCCGCGGCGTCCCCGAGATGGGGATCCTCTTCGCTTTGCCACCTTCTCCAGCTCTCTGCGACAGCTGCTTTCCCACCGCGCGCTTCTTCCTCGTTGCCTCCTCCTAGTTCTGAAAGGCTCGAGGCATGCTCTGCTCCAGACAGGGCTGCCGGGATTTACCGTGCGGGAATGTGTGAGTGGATCGATGCTATTTATGTGCTTCTTGCCAGCTTACTCAGAATAGAGAGCTCACAATCCCGCCCGTGAAGGCAGGCCAACAGCAGCCCAGCTGTGCCAAGGAAAGCACCAGGCTGGTCCAGGGACAGGGATTGGTCCCATGCAATCCCATGCATTGGTCTCTGCATCAGACAAATGAGCTGACGAAAGAACCGTGCTTGCCTGCTAAAAAAAATGCATGGGATCACAGCAATTTATTTCACACAGACTGTCATCAGTCCTGACAAGGTCACACACACAAAAAGTTCCAAAAACTCTTCGGGGAGACTTAATGAGATCAGTCTGCTTTACGTTCTCAGATGAAGTGAACACTGTTTCCTTGCATGAAAGGCAGTAATATTAACATCACACTTCAGATACCTGCAGCATTTTGCAGGGATTAACTAGTTAACCCCCATAACCACTCTAAGCAGCTTTTGCTGAGGCATCATTACCCCCATTTTATATATCACAGGTAGTAGAATTTCTCCAAGCCCAAACTTCACAGCCAGAAGATCACAGACTCTAGGCCAATCTAACTGTCCTTGCTGCCATCTTCTCCAGATGGATGGATGAGCAAGAGTTATGCATGTAGGCACAAGAGACAGGGTGCAAAGTACTCATCTGGCTGACAGGAGGGACATGTTCATGATTTCTTAGATTGAAGGGATCAACACACACCCCATGAGCAGCCCAGGCTGAACACTTTGCCTCAAGCACAGCTGGAAGCCTGATGGACTGGCCATCTCCAGCTCATTTTGTTTTCATGCATCAAGGAAAATTGTCAAGTTAAAAGCCTTGTAGACTGTTGTTCTTGTTTATTTTATAATCTTAAAATCCTGAAATCCTGCTTGACAGTGAGTCAGTCCTGGGCTGAAGATCCCTTCCTGGAAAGTAAACCCAGAGCCTGCTCCAGTATCTCAACGTTCCCACTTGTGGAGAGTTTGCCAAGCTCTTCCCGCAGACATCTCAGCAGGTCTTTCACAAAGCACAGCCAACAGGACAAGGGTTGCATGTGTAAGCCCCACACTAGATTTTGTAGTATTTATGTTATTAGCAATGCAAGATCAAAAGGCCCCTCCTCAGTCATGACTGCTCCTGAGGTATGAGTTTGATTTGGAGATGGTTTTTTGTGTTTAAGGCCTTCTCAGCCCTCATATCCTCTTCTTGTAGATACTAATCTGTCTGTCCACCACCTGGATTGATGCAGAAACCCTTTGACTGTGGTTTCAAAGGCATACAAGAGCCTCCATCACAACTGTTGCAGCCACCAAAGGAGCAGCAAGAGGTGCTGGCCACAGCCCTGCCCGAAGCTGGGACAGGCTGCCACAGTCCCCTGCATGCCCTGAGGAGCACTGAGAAAAGAGGAACACTGGGATGATGAAATGTTGTCACAGGCTCTGCTTTAACTACTGTTGGACTTTGCACTGAGGCCAAATACACCTTCCTGCCTTGTCTAGGGACAGTTGCCTGTGACACAGAGTGACATGGGCAGATGGGTACAGGAGCCTTGCACACTGCTTGGACCATCTTCCCAGGACTTGCTGCCCATGGCTTTGTGATCCTGTTCTCCAGAGACACCCAGCAGTGAGCAGAACAGCTGAAAATGTGGTTGTCAGCAAATGGGTCACATCACATCAGGAGTCAGTGCCCCAGCAGGGATGGGAGATAAAGATTCCACCCCACACCCTTCCTCTCCTCATAGCTAGACGATGAATTTCTCATCATTGTCCTAGAGAAATACTCTCAGGGGAGGATCTGGAGGAGGATAAGAAGGATCTTACAGACTGGTTCAAAGAGTTTGGAGGCAAAGCATGAGAACACACCACGTGGAGAGGCAGACAGTGGGTGAGCGGCACCCCAGTGTCGCAACCAAGGGCAGGAACCCGATGGAAGGGGACGGACAGCAACAGACTGTGCAAGCCCAGCATGAGCAATGGAGTCTGGCTGGAAATCCACGCTCCGGGGAGCAGCTCAGTGCAGGCACAGCCTGGGTGAGCACCTGCAGATGGAGCTGCAAGAGCAGGTCCTGAGGAGCAGCAGCAAGCCCTGCCTGCACAGCCACTCAGTATGTGGTGGGTGAGGCAGGCGGCCAGGCAGGGCTGAAGGGGGACACAGAGACTCTCGCTTTGGCTCAGGAAAGTCGAGGGTCTCCAGGCTGGGAAATGGCCCTGTTTGGAGGAATCTATGGTTCTCTGCAACTGGTTTCCTAACTAGGGTGAGAAAACTCAGAGATGGGGATTGGACAAAAATGCCCTGCCAACAGGGGAAGCACCCAAACCAATGCACACCCAAATCCAAATGCCAGGATATTTGCTAAGAAAAACAGGCTGAAAATCCTTTTCAGTGCAGTTCAAGACAGGGAGTGGGACTACCATCACGTGAACCTGTAGAGCCAGCCTTCACCTTGCCAGGCTTTTCAATTAGCATAAATATTCAATATTCACTGACCCAGAAAGATTGACCCTGTCCCCAGGGCCTGGCTACAAGAGATCCTGCTAGACCTTATTCAGATTTCTGTCTTTTCCTGCAAGAACTCCTCTCAGAGAAAAAGCCTACACACCACCGAATTCCACTAAAAACACTCTGTGACCTCATCCACTTTTGTGGAAAAATGTTAATATGAGCCCTCCTCCTACACAGCCTCCCTGGAGCAGTGGCCAGGACAATGTCCCCACAGCTGTATCTGTCCAGGGAGGACACGGAGTTCCCTGCACATCTCCCGTTCCTGCCCCATTCCCCTTCCCCGTGCAAGGGCACTGCAGGGTGCTCAGCCCCTCTGCCGAGCCCTTCCCTGGCGCGGTGCTCTTCTCCAGCAGCTCGGCTGGCTGCACCCCCAGCTCTGCTTTGGCAGTGGGAGTGCTGCAAGGGGAAACCCATCTCGGAGCCATCCAGGAGCAGCAGGTTCCCGCATCCTTGGTAAAAGAGCCAAAAAACCCCCAAGATACCAGCAAGTAATCAGGGCTAGGGGAGTTCAGCTGTAGGTGCTTTTGTGTCAGTCCATGAGGGGGCAACATCGGGGTGCTACAGTCCCTGCAGAACGCTCTGCTGGCTGGTGAAACAGTCCCTCTAAGCCACTGCACTTTGAAAACAAAGTCCATCCCTACGCACCCCTCCTGGGTCAGGCATTGACCCCATTTTACCGGGAAAACGTCTATTTTTTACTGTTATTTGCTGTGAGGGCAGCCCGGAAGGGTGGGGGTGTACAAAGAGATGATCAGCTGGCAGAAGAGAAATGCTCAGCAATACAGAACACGTCTGCAGCCCGGTTCATTTCTCTGCCGAGCTCCCGTCTGCTCGTCCCAGCAGCTGGATGCTGCTCCCGGCGAGATGGGAGCCCTCCCCGCCCGTGGTTTCATTTCCCAGGCTCAGACGCTCCGAAGTGACCCCACTCCCTGGAAAGGGGCTGCACGATCCAACTATCTGGGAGGCCAAACAAGGAAAGTCTTTCTTGGCAAGGGAGAAGAAGGACCTGGGAGGCCCCCTCGGCTCAGGTGACCCACCCGACCCCCATCGCAAACAGCTATAAATCCTCCCACTTCCCTGCCGCAGCATTCCCGGGCACTCCCCCTCTCACTGGAGCTGGGCCTGGCTCTGCAAAGCATGTCAGCGCTGGCCAGCCTCGGAAGGTAAACATGCAGCTGGCTGGCTTACTACTTATCAGAGGCTTTTTCTGGCTGAGAATGAAGCTGACTTTAACCAGTGCATAGCAGCGCTGGGCACAAGCGGTCAGGTGGGCTTTGCCGGGCTCCCTGCAGAGATCTCCCTTCCAGATCACTTTATTCTGCTTCACCAAAGGCTCGGTGTGGCCCCTGCCGGAGTCCCGGGGGTGTGAGGGTGGCACGGGCCACTCTTAGCCCCCAGCCATTGGCCTGGACTCATTCAGGCTCTGCACGTGCTGAGTTAGTGGTAGGCAGTGCATTTCCATGGGCACAGGAGGATAAAGATCAGGACTGGCACCGGTATCCCTCATGGATTGACTACCTGCTCAGCAAGTCTTTAAAGAATGGTTAACTTGATAGAGATTAGCTGAATCTCCCTATCTGCCCTCAGAACCTCTGCCACCTCTGTTCATTTGCAACAGAAAGCTGGAAAACAATCTGCCTCGCTGCCCTTCCTCCACCGGTTTTCCCCCAGCTCCAACCCATCACTCCAGCAAGGCTGCTCTCAGAGTCCCCACATTCCACTGTCACCTTCTCACCCTACACCTCCACCAGCCTCTCCTCCCCAGCCAAGCCTCCAAGCAATTTCCCCTCTCCAAATCCTCCCTTCCAGGATCATCCTGCTCTACCTCCTCCTACCCTAAGTCCTTTCTTGCTGGCTTTTTCTCTCTCCATATAAGCCTGCCTGAGAGGTTTGGGTATTTGCTCCCCACGCGAGGGAAAGCCTTCTGGCAGGGCTGTCACCTTGGCTCCCTGCCACACAGCATCACAATTCTGGCTAGCCTGGGGCAGGGGGGAGCCCATGGGTGCCCCTGCAAAAGACCAGAAAGGTCCAGAAGCTTCCCGAGCACTCCGCCTACGATTTAACAGAGTTCACAGGTGCTCAGTACCCTGGAAACCCGGTGTTTTATATAAGTGATTGCTAATCGCCACCACGGGGCTTACCCATGGAAATGGCACATGAATCACACCTGGTGCAGGTTTCAGCTCCTCCTCTGGCACACAGAGAAATGAAATACACAGCTGAGATCACGCAGATAAGGGTGACACAAACTTGTTCCCGTTCCCAAGTGCCAACAAGGGATCACCCGTGCAGGAGGCAGGGCGCTGGTTTGGGGGTGCGGGCACCCACAGCACAAGCTGCCAGCAGGGAGATGGCAGCGTCCTGCCTGAGCTCGGAGCTTCGGGGGTCACCAGCAGGGGACCCCCATGGCAGCGTGGGGTGCGGGGTGTGGGTGACAGCGGCGCAGGCAGAGCAGTGCCGGCAGAGTCTGGCAGAGCACTTTCCAGGCAGAAGGGCTGCGACCCATGGGGAGCCGGGGCGGAGCGCGGGGCAGGTGGGACGAATCACGCTTTCCTCCCAGCTTCTCCCCATCGATTATGAAAGGAGCCGAGATGGCTGCTGCAGATATCAGTGTGTGTGTCCTGTCCCCCGGCTGCCCTGGGCTCTGCTCTGCCACAGCAGCCACGCACAGAGGGACTCATCATCCTTCAGTGACGCACCACAGAGACACGGGGCACTGAGGATTTGTAACTCCTGACACAGAGACCCGGGATTTCTAAGATGTTTTTAAGATATTTCTGGTGCTTCGGTTAAGCAACGTCACTACCTGCTCAGCATAGTTTGCAATGCAAACACCACAGAGGGACCACTTCCTCTGGAGCTGCCCAGGGGACACAGGACCTGCTAAAACTCACCATCACTTTTTTTTTTTCTTTTTCTTTTTTTTTTTTTCTTTTTTTTTTCTTTTTCCCAGCTAAAGTCCTTAAGGCTTGATTGTCCATGCCTTGCTGATTCCCAAGCAGCTTTCTGAGATTCTACAATATTATCTCTGGGAGTTTTATACCCAAATACATAAAAGAGTCACATGCAGTTAACCTGAATAACAAGTTTGGGGTTTCCAAGAGACAGTTCTTCATCAGCCCAGCCTGGCTACCCAAGGTGTGTGTGCCTCTGAGGGATCACACCGAGTAGCATCTGGATATTTGCCTCCAGCACCAAACCTTTCTATTAAACCATCTTCTGGAGATGCAATGTTTCATCATGGTCCTTGGTTTTAAATGGATGGAAAGAGTCATGGCTCCTGTGCAGGGGAATATTCCAGACAGGGATACATCCATTGCCTCCTTACCCTTGTGCAGTGCCTGCAGTGTAGCTGGAGCAGCCCAGTACTCAGGCATCCTTTCCCTCTGATTTTTTTTCCTGCTTCAAAAACATCAGTTTCAGGGGCAGAATATCCCCCTGATTTTAGGCAAGACCTGTGCTGAGATTTATTGTTTAGAGCGTGCCAGCTCTCAACTGCTCCACACTTCAGTCAGGAATGCCCTTCTTTCTTCCTTTTTTTTTTTCTCCTGTTTCAGGAATGTTGTAAGTAAATTCACAGCTGAACAACAGTGGGAATGGAAACCCTCAGAGCTGAGGGCTGCCTACGTTACAGGTATGGTAATTCCAAACTGATCCTCCTTTGTGCTGATAACAGGGCTGGCTATTGTTTTCCTGAAGTCCACATGTCTGAAAATACCGCAGGCGTAGATAATTGCAGTGAGCATGTGCTTTTGGATCTGTTTCTAAAACACGCCTGGGATTTAAGCTTTTTAAAAATCATGACCCGGATTCTGCTTTTTTCAAACTCAAAAGCAAAAATTCCCTTGGCTCGAAATGAAGAAGGGTCTAGCTCTTAAATACAACTTACAAAGGGGAGAACGTGCCTCTCTTTTATTTTTTCTTTTTTGTGATGAAAGAATGAAGCCTGAAATATTTCAGCACTTCCCCAGCTTCTTTCTCTCCCTCCCTTTGATTTTATTTCCATTTTTACGTGTAGAAAGTCAGATCTTATCTGAAGTGACAGGACAATTTGAAACTCTCCTGTTTTCATATTTTTCTCTGTTGATGATGCTCATTAGGTTGAGCTTTGTCTTTGGCTACAACAGGTTTCTTTCAGCTTCTGGTTGGGCACTTGGCTCCCAAGGGTCCCCCTTTCTCCCTTTCATGCAATTGAGATTGGAAACCTCATACAGCTAAAGAAAGAAAACAAGTGAGGGATAGCAGAATGAGCAGGGTGCTTCCACAGGCTATTTTCTGATGATAACCAAGGTACCTTTTGGCTTCTTTATTACCTAACAGGGTAGTAGAGGTTTGTGGACCATTTGCTTGGGCTCTGAACTTTCATTTTGCTGTTGATGGATGTGAGATATTGCTCTGCAGTCCCTCCATCATCAACACACTGGCAAAGCACATGGCACATGGGGAAAATCCTGAATAAAGTGTTCTTCAGGTAAATATTTCTAGGATAGGACACAGGAACGGAAAAAAGAAAATTTGACCTATGAACCTGTGTGCCTCTTCCTCATCTGATCTTACACCCCAAAACATTTTGGCCTGGCCAAGGTATGAGGTGCTCAGAGTTACATCATTGTGGGGCTGGCTCAGCCAGGATGAATGTGAAGTTGTAAACAAGTTGTTACTCAGGCCTAGTTCCCCCTGGTGTAGCAGGGCAGCATGGCTGATGTTTGTGTCGTGGATCCTTCAGCTCCCTGTGTCCCAGCTCAGAGGGATTATAATTACATCTCACCTTACCGATCTTTTTGGCTTGCCTGAATTGCTTCCACAGACCTGCTCGACTTGTTTGGCTGCTGCTTATTATTCAGGACAAGCCCCCACCCACTGCCCTTTCATGTACATTCATGTTTGTGTCTAAAAGCCACAGAGGGACTTTTTTTGAGGGGGAAGGTGATGAGTGTTTGCTGTTGCCTGGACCCCCGACTCCCCAGAACCCTGGGGCCAGTCGTGGGGCAGGGGCGAGTCCTGTGCTTGTCTCAGTGCACAGAGTGAGGACAAAACAGCAGCTGGCTCGGTGAGAGTGAGTCACTCCATTTCAAAATACGGAAAATTTAATGAGACGCTTCCTGAAACCTGAGTTCTGCTCCCACAAGGCACAGCAGAAAATGCAAACCAGGATACAGCAAGAAGCTAAGGTGAGGGTGTAGGTAGAGACTCTATTATGGACAGAACGGGTCCCTTCCTGCTCTCCCACTATAACTTCCAAGTGGGGATCATACAGGCAGATGCAGGCAGAGCTGATGGAAACAGCCTCTCCAGGTGACACTTTGCTCTCTCCAATGATTCAAGCTCCCAGCTTCTCACTGGCCCTTCGAACAACATGGCTTGGACACTACCAGCGAGAATTCCCTCACCGAACACGGGGCTGCTTGTTCACTCCAGGGTTGATCCTTCCTGTTACAATTATGTGTAGAGGGACCTGATAAGGGCTAAGATGACACAGGAGATTCCAAAGTGCTCTGATTCTGTGTGAAGAAATGTCTGCACAGCTTCATGAGCAGCAGTGAAATGGAGGGGTGTTCTTGCAGGAGGCATCTCACCGACTTTGCATGTTGATGTTGCCCTTTAGACAATGACCTCAGCCTATGGCCACAGTTGATCTTGCACTCAAATCCATAAATCCTAGAGTGACTCTTGATCAAGTGTCTGATTCACCTGACTCTGAAGTCACACCATGATTTAGAAGCTGCTCCTCAGTAAGGTCGAATGGGAGAGCTGGGCTGAGTCAGCCACCAAGATTGCTGATCCATTGGTCTCAGCTGCTGGGAGTGGGACAGGCTCCTAGCCTATAGTTCCTCACCCAAGGGTGTCCTTGTACCCAGCAGGATCCCAAGCTGTGCCAAGGTGTCCAAGAGCTGAGTTCCTTGAAAGGAGCAGCTCAGGTTGGATGCCCTGAAGAACCGATGTGCATTTCCCCACCTTCTGCCCTAGACATGCTCAAAGCCAAAACCAGGGCCAGCTTGAACAAAGACAGCCTGTGCTGGTGCTGACCTTTGGGATATCCATGTGAGAGATGGAAGATTTAATTCATGTTCCTGCACTGGTCAGTTTGGAGGCTGCAAATGTCCTTCCAAGGCAGTGTCCTAACCTTGAGCTGGTGGCTTCTCTGGGTGGCTCCCTGTCCTTCACACCAGCTGAGGTGTGTCTGGGTGTGAAAACACTCATCAGGGATTCAGGACAAGCCTCTCACACTCCTGGTGAGTCAACCACCACTCTGGACACCTGAGTGACTCAGTACCTGTGCCCAAAGGCTGGGCTCCAGCAGGTGCCATTCTTCCATTCCTGCTCCTCATGCACTGCTGTTGGGCCAACGCTGTTGCAGGAAAGGGCTCCTGGCTTCTATTTGGGTGGCTGGACACAGGCATACAGGGGGAGAAGGGATCATTCGGGTTTCATCAGACTCCTGAGACATTGCTGGCATTGGAGCAAGCCTGAGCATGACTTGAGTGAGGCAGTTGGGACAGCAAATTCCAGGGGAGGAGAAACTGCACCAGAACAAAGGAAGTTTGTTTGAGGACAGAAATACAAAGAAAAGTCCTCATTGTTGTAGCTCTAAGAGATAGATTAAACTGTTTCTAAAGTTAGGTGACTGCTCCCTGCCTCTAAGCCATTCCTCATTTGTCACCCAAATTATGTTTAGACCTGGGGCAGCACCTACCTGTATTAAACTGAATTATTTGCATCCGAAAAGAGTTGTTAAAAAAGAAGATTCAGGCAATGCAGCTTATCTTGCTTATCTGACCTCCTTTGACATTACAGCCCAAGGTGGTGTATCTGTGGCAGAAGCAGATGCAGGAAACCTTCCTCCACCTGGACACTGCTGCTGCTGCTGCCAGCTCAGCCTGGAGCTATGACCAGGCACCCGCTCCCTGCTAAAGCTGCTGCTGACCTTAGTGGAAAAGGGGAGAGCCTTTTTTGGTGACTCACAGCATTGAATATCATGTTGGGAAAAGAGCAGTTGAGATCAGTAAATTAGCTTGCTTTCATTTACAAGAGTGAGTGTTCTGTTGGACGGGCATCGGGGAGGCAAAGGGTGGTTTGTTTATCCAAAAGGAGAAAGGACTTAGTTTAAGTTTCGATGGCTGCTCGAAGTCCAGAGCCAATAGTCAAGGATTGCCTCAGGGCACTTCCAGGTCAGAAAATCTGATGGCATTTTCAAATAATACCAGTCTGGAGAGACTGTGATCATTTCTGTATTTGAACTGATGTGAGCACCCCGCTGAAGCAGGGGTTCACCACTGGTTTTGTCATAAGTGTGTCAACCACATTTAGGTTGTTTTATTGTAACTCAAGAGCATCCTTTTCAATCAGCTGGAGTCACAAGCTTCTGTGATCAGAACCAAGGGAGACCCTTTCCTAGTGGGGTCCAATACAACCCTTCCTGCTCTAGCAAAAGGAAAAGTGAACAGGTTACATCTTAAATCTGCTGCCTGCTTAATCCGATCTAGATAAAAGCTGGCTGTAGCTCATTACTGTTTACTGAATGGTAGCTATGGGCGAGCTCTGATAGTTTGAATATGTATCTCAACCAGATGAGAAAAGGGATATGATGCCAAAGGTAACTGTTCTAGCAGGATAAAAGGAAAACCTCTTCCCTTCCTGTGTTGTTACAACAAACAAATGGACTTAACCTTTTCCCAATGGGATCCCCCCACAAAAATAACAGAGATTGTCCCAGAAATGGCAGCAATCCCAAGCTTTCACTAGTCTTACAATGCTGCTAGAAGCCTTTTTCAAGCAGATGCTGGCATTGGCCCTTGCAAACTTAGTCCAGTGCGTGTGTGTGTCACCTACAGATGCGCATGCTTGCACAAACACACTTTTTCTCCTGCTGGTTCTAGTCAGAACAGATCCCCACTCTTCACTCTACTGAGCAGTTAAATTTCACCCTGCTGGAAGGCTCCCTGTGCTGGGCTGGGTTATGTTACACTGACACACACACACAACGTTTCCAAAAGACACAATTACCCTGAGAACCTAACTTCACCAGTCAGCTTAAAATTTGACTGCTCATCTGTAACAGGATCTCGCTAACTGGTTTTCACAAATGAGCAAGAACAGCTACTGCTGCTTTCTTTAATTGCTTCCATCAAGCTTAATGGGATGTTGGAGCGGAATGGGTGTAAGTACACCGAGGTGGGTGTGGGAATGTGTCCCGGATTGCATCCACCACATTCTTCTGATCTTCTCTGCAAGAAGATATCATCACTACAGTAACCATCCTTAGCCATCCCACAGGTTTGGGGACGGATGGAGCCCACATCCTCCCTTCCCCACCTGCCCTAGTCAACCAGAGATAAGTTGTGGGAAGCTGACTCTGCGCCCAGCCCGTTCCTCTGATCTGTGTATGCAGCTGCCTCCACAAACAGAACGAAAGCCACATGAGAAACATCCAGCAGGAAAAAATAAATCTCTGACGTGGAAGAGATTTCACTGCCAACAGGAGCCCCAAGGATCATGGGGATGAAGAGTTGCTGATGTTAGGAGCAGACCCATGCTTGTGGGGAGGGACACTTTCTCCCATCCCAGGCTGGGTGTTAGGGCACATCCAGCAGCAAGTGCACTGGTGGTCTCCACTAACCTATCCTGAGAAGAAAAACACTGCTGCTGGCACTGGGCAGAAACAGGCTTGTATAGGAAATCACCTCAATTGCTCTTGAGAGGAAAAGCTATGACTCCAAGAGGAAATTTTCCAGTTTTATTAGCTACATTGTAAGTTGTTTTGCAGTTGAATTCCATGGAAAGAAGGAAGATTGTGTGTTTAGCTTTTATCAGCATTTTTTTCTGAACTTATTTTAGTTCTGCCAAAAGGTAAAAACTCAAATGTCCTGAAAAGATCTCTTGTGGGAAGTCATGGATGTTGTAATCACTGCTTTTAGCTCCCATTTGTCCAAGAGATGTGAATCAAAATTACCCATGTCACAGGGGAGTCCTAAACAAGCCTTTATCTAAATCTCATCATGGAAGAGATTAGCAGATCCACTGCTTTACTTGCACATCTCTGCTCGGGCAGGAAGGGAGCAGAGCTTGCCCTGCACTTAATGTGCCATCTGCAGCTGTTCTGTAAGAAATGCTCAAATGAACAAAACAGGGACAAGACTGGAACTGGAACTAACAGTTCCAGGACCCTCTGTGCTGTATTTATGCTATCATTTCCATACACATCTTCTTTAAAATTAGTAGGAACAGCCAAGTTACGCCCCAAAAGGGAGTCCAGGTGCTCAGGGACACTGAGCTCAATATTGGCTGCTTCACCAGAGCTGTTACTGCGCTCCAGTCATGCACAAACAAGTTGATTTAAGTGTATATATTTGGTTCTGTCCCACCCTTAATATATTAGGTATTTTTCCAAGCTCTGAGCTGTTTGTGTGGCACCTGGCACAGCTTAGCTGAAGCCACTGCTCACAGGGGCTGAGGCCTGGCACCATTTGTGTAACACTGGAATAATTTGGGCTAGAAGTGCACCAATGGAAACCTCTGTCATTCGTGTGCACTGTGTGTCACTGCCCCTTTCACACAGCACAAATTTCATTATCCAGGTGAATAATAGGAGGAAAGGGAGGGCTAAGTTCTGAACACCAGGACATAGATAAGCAAGTTTGCCCATATTAGAAGGGGGTAAGCTGGCTTAGAGCAGGTACTTTACAAAACAGTTTGAATCTCCTCCAAAGCCCTTGTATTTTTGGGTCCAAGCAGACAAAGCCATGGGAGCCTTCAAGTGTTCTTGGTGTTGACACACACTGGTGAGCTCTGTGTATGCCAAGATAAAGAGGCAGCCTCCAGTGGTCCATTATTCAGTGCTAGACAACTTGATTATGATGGAAACAAACTACTCTGTTGCAATATTGACATTGTGATCTATGGCAACAAGTTCTAAAAGGCCTGTCACATTTTGAACTACTGCTAGAGCTGTAATTAATGTTTTTAACATATTTCAAAACACCTGATATGTCTTCTTTGGAAAAGGTTCATGCCAAGTGCAATTCTGTAAGAGCAGTTTTCATCTGCTCCCAACTTTGGTCTTGATGTCATCACCTTTCAAATCTGGCTTGAGCCTGGCTCTGGGAACAAATTGTAAGGAAATTCCTATTAAGACATTGTCTTGCAGTGATAAGGAACTGCTCTGCATCAAGACTAACTCTTGCCTACAGTAGAATTAGACGTGTGCCAAGCAAATTTGGTCATTTCTCTGAAACATAGAATTCCAGGCAGACTCTTACTTAATGTTCCAGTTTCTGAGGAATTCTGTGGAAAGCCTGGGATCTCTGCTGACCTGCCTTGCCCAGGGTGGTGCCAGAAGTGTGGTCCTACCCCACTGCTCTGCTTTTCTCCCTTGCCTCTGAACTGCAGGGTCTCAGCCCAGGTCCCTGCCTTCTGCCAGCCTGACCACCCACTGGCAAACACAGCAGAGAACTGTTCAGCTCAGAACAGAGCTCCAGAGGTGGCAAAAAGAAGGCATCAAGAACATATGGCTGGCAAGGATGGAGCAAGGGAGATTTCTCCCTTTCCAGGGCAGCATGAGGACAGAGTGGTCCATCTGCACCCTGTGCCTGCAGACAGAGTTAATAACTCCTCACGTCTGGGCAGCCCCACACCAACACACACAGAGTCCCCTGAGCGTGTGGTGGGTTTGTGGAGGAGGGGAAGCACCTGCACAGATGACAGAAGACTCAAGTCCAAAGCCTCCTGCATCTTTAGGCACTTCACCTGGTTTCAGGCTGTAGTTCAGGGCTGCAGTTTGCCTGCTGTCCATGTAAGCAGAGTGTTCTAACTCACTTGGCTGCTCTGAGGATGATGAAGGATTTAGGTGTAAAGAGCCATGTAAATCTTGTGGGGAGAAATACTTGCTCTGGAGTTAGCTTCAATTTCAAAGAAGTATTTTCTGTACCTGTAGGGCTTAGTCCTGCAGTCTTACCCTGAAATGTGCAGCAGACAGCCTGGAGCAGTCCCATGAGCTCAAGCACTGCATAGGTGTAAGCAATTACCCGTAACAAATCTACCAGGAAACAGAGAGGCGTGTTTGAGCCATGACAGTGTTGTATCCCAAAGCAGGACCTGTTCACAGAGCAGTAATTATTTGCTGTCTGTCTGTCCAGTATGACCCTGTAACCCCAGCCTGTGTCTTGAGATCATTTTGTGGTACTTCTGCTGTCACTGTTGGTACTGACAACAATATTCTCACCTTTGCTTGGACTCAAAAAAGCACCAGCTAGAGGAAAAGTTGTAGATGGGGGGAGGGAGCTATGTTTTCTGACACTGCAATCAGTGATTTGGGGCCAGTTCAAAAGTATTAGGGAAATACTGCTTGGTCCTCTGCTGGCACTTGATGTCTAACTAACCTGGGCAGTAGTTCTTGACTAAGAGTGGGTGTCACTGCAGCAGATGCTGGGCCTGGAGGGTTCAGGGGGCTGCTCCCACCCCTGAAAGCCCCAACAGCTCAGCCCCAGCTGAGCTCCTGCCCGTTATTTTCACAAGGAGGGCCCAGCCCCAGCCCTGTGTGGCGTTGTTTTCCATGTGGATGGAGCATACCGCAGCTCCAGTGTGAGTGAACACGTTAACATCAACACAGCCTTTTCCCCAAGCTAAACATATTATGGCATCAGCAAATTACAGGGCACTGTAAATTAGACTCCCTCTTGTGCAGACTCTGCTTGCTGGGCCAAGGCCACATCTCTCCCTGAAGGAAGGCGGCGGCCGAGGGTTTCATTACTCCCCATCTGCCCTGCTCCAAGCACAGGGCATGGTCACACTTCTGCTCATGCTCCCAGAGCACCCATCCCACGCATACTTCCCAGAGGATGCTTTTGTCATGTTACGGTATGACACTGACCAGCAAATCTCAACAAAAGTGACTACCCATAAGTTTGGGTCAGTTGTGAGGCATTTTTACTCACTGGGGAAAAAAGAGCATGTAGGAAAGGATAGTCTTCCCCTTTCTCACCCCAGTTTCTGAGCACCTGAAGGCAGGAAAGGTTCAGAGAAGACCCCAGAGTTGAAATCCTGGAGTCAGGTAAACAGGCAGATCTGTCTCTCTGACAGATGTGTTTTGGCCAATGTGTTTTTAGCAGACCTTTTCTAGAGAATGCAGTGTGGAGAAATGTTATTGTGGGTCTGGGAAAACAGTAATTAAAAGGAACCGTGGAGCTCTTTTCCCTGGAAGAACAACAAATGCAGCCCACACTCTCCCATCCCCCTAGCCACAGCTGGCAGCCTCGCTGGCAGGAGTACCCCGGGGTCCGAGCTCGGGCTGCGTGTGACAGACCCGGGGCTGAGGTTCTGCCCTGCACACCTCAGGGCAGCCACCCCTCCGGGAGCTGCATCTAACGAGAGAGCAGCGAAAGAGGAGCAGACACAGGTAAATGATTATTTACAGCTGCTGCGTGGGGAGTGTTACACAAGGGGAGGGCGGAGCGCGTTCCCCGCCCTTCCACGGCTTGTGGGCAGAAAAGCCGATCACCGCCGCGATGTTTCTACTCCCCCAAGATGGAGTTAATACTGTTTACCTTGTAATAAGAATGCTATTTCTTGCTCTTTTTTTTTTTCCTTTCCCTTGGCTGAGCTTGTTTTCAGTCTCCCCGGCTGCTCTCCTGCTGGGGCAGCTGGCTCCGAGGGCAGCCAGGAGTGCTGGGCTGGGAACAGCAGCATCCCACACCTCCCACCTGC
Organism: Erpornis zantholeuca; assembly: GCA_013400515.1. Classification (NCBI taxonomy): domain Eukaryota; kingdom Metazoa; phylum Chordata; class Aves; order Passeriformes; family Timaliidae; genus Erpornis; species Erpornis zantholeuca. Next base: position 798,718 of record VZTN01002270.1, on the reverse strand, counting down.
TGAACCTTGCTGTGTGGTTCCCAAACTAAAAGTCAAAGCCCTTGGCTGCAGAGGGAGGTGAATCCACGGCAGAGGAGAACACTGGTACTAGCACTGAACAGCTTTCACATAGCTGGGACTTTTATAGGAGCCTGGGAAGTAAGAAAGCTTGGCACTAGCTAGTTTGTGTTGTTCTTCCCTCACTTTTTTCTTTTTTAAAACCCACCTGCAAGCTATAGGACATTGGCAAAGGCTGTCTTCATACCCTTCAGTCCTGGGGATCCTCTGCCTGATGTGAAAATGCAGTTTTTTTATGTCAGTCGCATCCTTCACCTTCCTGGACAAGAGCCAGGGATGTAGCTTTTGTAGGCATGGAATTTTATGATATGGTAGGTGAAGTACAAAAACACCATGGTAAGAATGGGGACTTGTGCAATGTCCCAGAATGTGCCACCCAGCCTGGCTGTACCAGTGACCTGCCTGGTGATGAAAACACTTTTCCAAGTAGTCCTTCTTCTAGCAGGAGGGAGGTCCTGTACAACCGTAGTGAAGCAGGACACAATGGAAACAGAGCCAGGCAAAAATAAGGGAAACTTAACATGAAAATCCATGTTTCTGACATGAAACCTGCTCCTGAGCCTGACTGATGAACCAGATTGGAGTGGAGGGCAGCTTCTGTGCCCCAAAGCAAACCCAGCAGATGTGTTATCCAGGTGGGTTGCCCAGGGCTTGGCCCCCAGCCTGGGCAGAACTCAGCAAGTGATGGCTCCTTGTGGCCCCTGTGGCAGCAAAGCAGGAGCACCCACACGCTCCATAGCTCCAGGGGCTCCTGGTGTCCACAGCAGGTCCCTGTAGGAAATGTAGACCCTAGGAACACCAAGTCCCTGACTCAGTATGCTAGGAATCCAGGCAGGGCTTTTCTGGAAAAGCTGTAGGAGTTGGGATGTTTTCCAGTTAAGCACATGAGGCTCAACAAAGGAGTGTTTTTCCCTTTCTGCTCAGTGAGGCAGATGCTGGAGCACAGGACTTCAGGAGCTACAGAAAGGGTCAAAATCAATATGCTATAGAAGAACGAGCTCCTTGTCGCAGGCTGGACTTCTAGAAGCAGGAAAACAGCAACGAGGCAAATTGGAGAACCAGTGGGAGTGGAGGAATGAAGAGCCTAATGAAGGGGGACAGGGAGGACACCCTTGCAGTGCTGTGTTGCAATCCAAAGGCCAGTTTGGAAAGCTCAGATCAGTTGCCCAGTTGGACGCAAAGCCCTGGATGAAGCACGTGGTTGTTGTGAGCCTGTGGCTCCTCTGCTCCGTGTGACGCCAGCCACCTCCTCTGCCAGCTGGTAGGTGCTAAGGTGGCAGGCAAACAACATTGTGGGCGAGTAATCCTGATGGGATACACACCAGCTGCCAGGGCTTTGGCCACTCGTGAGGTCTGACATGGCAAGGTTTATTGAAGCTGTCCCCACCCATTGCAGGGCATGGACAAGGTGACCTTTAAAGGTCCCTTCGAACCCAGGCTGCTCTGTGATCTCACTGCAGCCCTGACACTGTGCAGAGAGCTGACCACAAAATAACTTTTCAGGTAGACTCAGGTGTGAGACCCTGGAAGATGCTGCTACCTTTGGCAGATTTTAGCTGTCCTGTGTGAAAACACTGAGACAATTTTACGCCACTGTCACTTCACTGGCTGTCCCAAAGTTACTACAAATATCCCCATGCTCAGGACAAAGGCCCAAGCTCTTTCAGTCTGGTTGCTCATCTAGATTTGTAAATCTGCTGCTTTTGAGCATCTTCAGAAGGTTACTGAAAGTTCTGTGGTTTTCTCTTAAGAAGTCCTTCATTAACTTCTTTCTCTCAGCAATGCCATTATTTCTGCTTCTGCCTTATATTAGAAAGATCCTGAGCTTATATAAGCGTTTCACAAACAGCTGTCAACAGCTGTCACTAGGTCTCTTGGCTGTTTCTGGGATCTTAATTGTCAGTTTTCACTGTTTTAATACTCTTTAGCTATGTGTTCAGAGCAATACAGAAAACAGAGCCAAATTTATTACAAGAAGCTCATGTGCAAATCAGAAACTGAATCTGAAAAAGGCATTGGGCATGGATGATTTCTTGAAATTATTGAGCTGGAGAAGCCAAGAAATCCAACAGGCTGATGCTATTCCAAAAGCATCTTGAGGTCTCTTACTCCTTTGAAATATCTAAGCAATATAAATGAGCATGTAATTCCCACTGACAGTGAAGTTGCCTGCATAGTATACAGAGCCCTGGCACCATGTGAATAATAAATATGACATGGAAGAAGATGCCAAGAAGCAGTCAAAAGTTCCCATTGTCTGCAGAGACAAATGCCATCATTTCATTGCAAGATGGCTTTAGCAGCAGGAATGTCAGTCACGTGCAAAGACTGAAATCCAGTGAGAAACTCCCCCAACTTTCAACCCAAGCAACTCCTTTTCTAGGCAGCCTACAGCAGAGATGGTCAAAGGGCTATAGAAAATGTGGCCGAGTAGAATTGCCTGATCATGGAACAAAGGCAGGGGAAATTAAAGTTTGGCTTCAAATTTTGTCCAGTTAAAAGTATAGCAAACAAACAAACAAGGTAGCCTCTGGGTCCTGCCTCTCTGCCAGTCCCACAGACAGATCTGCATCTCCTGCAGTGTCTATTTTTGCCAGCTGCTGAGAAGCCCTGACCCTTTTGTAGGTGGGATTGGCTTTCCTCTCTTCTTCTGCCCAGGAAACTTCTGAGTAGAACTTGCAAAAGTCCTTGGAGAGGGAGTGAGCATGAAAACATGGGAAAAAATTAATCTCAATGGAAATCCTTGACTAATTGACAGGTTGGAAAAAGAATGACCATAGACCCCAAACTATGCCAGGCAACCAGCCTGCTCCAGGCACTGCAAGCTCACTCAGCCAGCCACATGCCTGGCTGTTTTGCTCTGCCAGCTTTACAAGGCCTAATTAGCTTTGTTCCTATTGTTTGTAATTACAAAAGCAAACAGCCCTTTGGAGAGTGAGGAACTAGAGGAGGCAGCTCCTTGACAGAGCTTAAGAAAATGTTTTTAATACCATTTGCCTCTCATCACAAGTACTTAAAAATATGAAAGGGATGAACTCAAAACTCTGATGAACAAAAAAAGGTTTCCAGGGCAGGCAGAAGCAGGGGGCTAGAGCCTTGCTACCCTGGGGAGGTATCAGTGCAGGTTAGAAGACACCATGCCCAACAGGACCCATTCTGTACCTGGCCTGCACAAAAAGTCATGCTGTCACGATAGGAGAAGCACAGCACAATCCCTAAAGAGCTTTATGGTGAGATGGAGGGAGTCACATATGGAACAGCAGGACTCTCACTGCTCTGAAGGCAGAGCTGCTCTCCTGGGAACACCTTGGCTCCACACCCCATCCCTTCCCCATTCCTGCAGCTCACACTCCCCTGCAAGGGAGCCATCTGCCTTGCCCCTGCCCCTTCCTGCTCCACCCAGGGTGCAGCCTGCCTTGCCGAGGAGCAGAGCAGACCTTCTGGTTCCTGGGCTGCAATCAGAGCAGATTACTGGGTGAGCTTCTGCCAGAGGCCACAACTGCCTGACTCACTGCAGAAGATCTGTCCCCACCTATGTCTGCTGTAGATACACACAGCTAAACAAACTCCATCCTGGCAGGCAGGCTCCAAAAGCCCAAGTCCCACTCTTCACTTCCACATGCACCATTCCAAGTCCTGCTCAAAAACAAGAAATGAAGTAATAGTCTGATTTTCCTTAAAAAAGTCCATTTATTGAAATTGTTTAAACACTTTGTACAAGTTCCCAATACAAGCATCTGCTCCCTGGCTCAGGGTTAATGCAAATACAAAAGCACAGACTTCAGCAGCTCTTTAATGTGACCTGAGCTGCTACCTCCCAAGACAAGAGGTCTCCTGAGGCAGCTGCTGTGCACAGGCAATTCCCCATGGAGAAGGGGATGCCACATGGCCCAGCTCCAAGTACAGGCCAACATCAACTCAAGCCTGAAGCAAATGCTCTGGTTGGTTTCTTTTAGTAACTTTATGCTGCAGGAGTTAGGTAAAACAGAGGTACAAGGCTTGCACAGACCATCAACATGGTACAGTAGCTCAGCCAGAGGCTCTCCCTGTCTACAGAAGGAAATCAAGAGATCTGATGCCTCTGAACATGTACACAATTATAAAGCCTGGTCAGGAGCACCAGTTTCCTTCTATACAAAAAGGTTGAGCTTTGGAGAAGTGGCACCATCCCTCCTGGAATTACAAGACTTAACTCCCAGTGTCAGCCAACACCAAGTGACTGACTCTGTGTTTCAGGAGAAGAGGTGGGAACCTTTGATGAACAGCATTATCTTTTTTTTCATATGACTCAATGTGCAAGGATGGTTATATCTGTAAAATATTTGTTTCCTCCTCTTTGGTGAGCTTGGATTACAAGCAAATGCCATAACCTTTGGGTCAGTTTTCTTGGAATTTGCCTTCATATCATCACTGAAAGTGTTTACAAGAAACAGCCAGGATGGAATGGCAGCGTGTGAGGTATCCTTGGGGAAACGTCAGGGAGTGGCAGTGCATTCAGTTTGGTTTAACACAGCTAGCTGCATCAGGCAAACAGAGATTGGGAAACCAAGCCCAAAGGAGAAAGACTCAAGGAAAGAGGAGAGAGTTGAAGGGTGACCAGTAACACACACAAGGGGATAAAGCATCAAGCTCAGCTGTCAGGGTGGGAACAGGGAGAAACAATCACTGGCAGTGCTCAGTGTCTAAGGAGCACCCACAGCCTCACCAGGGACACACAGTGAAAACAGAAGGCAATCCTTTTCCTTGAGCTCTTCCCTGGCACCAGGGAAACCTGCAGATGCTTTGGGAGTCTGATAACTTCTGTTGTCTCTACCTTACACTGCATCTTCCATTGGCCAACAGCATGTGCACAGACAGTGTGGATTTCCACTTAAAGTCACAGCAATTTGTTTCTGACCCTTTTGTCTGCATGGGAAGGAGGGTGCTGAAGATGATACCAATAAGACAGTACAAGAGCATTTTTCATCTCTTCAAGCATTCCTACATGTAAAGTCTTTTCCCCAAAATTATGTTTTCCCTTAAGCTATTTGTTTCATCATTTTGTACATAATATATGTTCCTTTAATTTCTACACACACCACACTGTGCTCTAACTTATTGGGATATGGGACTGAATTGTTACCATCTAGTTTTTTTTTAAAAAAAAACACAACTAAAAAAAAGCACCAACATCCGTCTATAAAAACAGTATCGTTTTCCCTTTTACTCCCAAATACTAAACTTAACCCAAGCTTGGAGGTTTCATCTTTCCAGTGGCAATACCTATGAATCTAGGCTAGCCTTCCTCCATGGGCTGGGAGAGAAAGGAGAACTTACATCCAGTAGCAAAGAGGATTACAAAAATATACACATTTTGGGAGAAGAGGAAGGCAGAGCCTAGAGCTTGGACTCTGCTCAGGACAGTGGCATTGTAGTGTCCTCTCCAAAATGCTTTCACTACCAGTGCTGGTGGTTCTTCTTCTTTGTTTCATTATACATAATCCTTCCCTGTGGAGGAGGCATTTTTTGGGTAGCCTCGGGTGGGTGGATATGAAGTTTCTCTCCGTGGACAGGAGCAGCAGAGGAAGGATCCCCCCAGTATGGCCAGAGATGAAGCTGCCCAGCCAATGAAGAGAGCTGACCCAAACTCAAATCTGGGGAAGGAAGGAGGGAGAAAGTGAAAATCACTGTAATCCAGGGATATTACTTGCAGTAATACATTCACATAAAGTAGAAGGAAGCAGAAACTGGGATGGATGTGGCTTCCTACAAGGCAGCAGCTTGGAGCAGTCAGGCTTTGTTGACCCTCAAAGCTCAGAACTGGGTGTGTCCAGTATTTTGGGTCACCTCCAAAGCTGCAGGCCAAGCTCTCTGCAAACCAGGCCTTTAGCATGGAAAAACCACAGAAATCCCACCAGAGTGAGGTCTCTGGCAGTGATGCTGCCTTAAAGCCAAGACCCACATGGATAATCTGGTCCCAGCTCTTTCTGCACAGTCTGAAGCCAACCCAGCTAGCTCAGAAAATTCCCTTCTTTGTTTTGAGCTGCTGCTACTCAAAACTAAACCCTGTGAGTATTTGTCATGCTAAACTATAGTGTGTTATGCCAAACAGGTCAGTACCTGGTGTTGACGGGGGTGAAAGGGTCATAAAAGGCCCGAGCCACTCTGTTGCCATACCATGATGTGGCCACCAGTGCTGCCAGACCTGCACGTAAAGAGAACACAATGTCATGGCTTCAGAAAAAACAGTCACCAGAATCAGCATCTGGAGTAAAGCAGAGCTGCTGCTACTCTGGGAGTTCTGAGATGTTTCCCTTAGTGCTGGCTGGGAGAGAAGTTGAGAACAGATTTGAGGTTTCCCACAGTTCCACTGCAGCAAAGGCAGGACTGCTCTGCTGACAGCCTTTCTTCACTGAAGCAGGGTCAAACTCAGCTCTGCCAACAGATATGGAAATCATGAAGTCCATATAGAGAGTGCAATGCCAGTGCCAGGATGCCTCAGGTAGTCTGACTAAGTACTTTCCAGACCAAAATGCTCTTGGAAGAGCATTTTGGAAGAACACATCGAGCCCTCCCACATCCCTCACAGGATACATGCCACCTAGGAGACAGCACATATTAACTCATCTGCATGTTACCAACCTGAAATGATGAAGATCACCCCACCAAAGACAGCCATCCTCATCTTCTTCACCTGGTCATCTTCCATGCACTTCATGCATTTCATGCCTGTCACAGCAACAAACACTCCAACGAGCCCCAGGAGTATGGAAGCCACCATCAAAGCCCTCGTGGCCTGCAGACTGCCTGGAAGACATCAGGATTTGAGTTACCCACAAAGAAAACTCAAGATACAAATCGAAATTCAAATTACTGGGTAATTACTCAGCAATCATGTATCTAAATATTTCTGCTCCCTGGTACACAGGATACATCCAAGCAAGACATTCCTTTTCAGCTTTAGTCTCAAGACTGTCATGGATCAGGATCAGAGGACTCAGCCTCTTCTAAAATGCATGGCAAACAAGGGCACGCAGCGGTTTCTGCAGGAAATGACCTGGGAATTGCCCTCAGACATCTTTTGTGCCTTGATAATTTGAATTCCAATTGGAAGGACATATCTGTTTATCAAAAGAATTATTCAGATTTAGGCTCTACCTTGACAAAGTACTTAAGCACACGTTTTAATATGAATAGTGACATACATATGAATAGTCCCACAGCAGACAGCAAGGCCCCTTTACTGCTTAACACTTCCAAAACCTGTCTTTTCTACAAATAACTCAGCGCTGATTTAGATTTTTTTTTGTGCTAAATTCTCCGTTTGAGTCCCAGAGGGTACAAAAATACAACTGAAAAATAAATAGGATTTTCCCAGCCAATTGAAAAATAGAGTTGTCTTCTTTTCCACTTAAAATACTTATCTTAATTGACTCAAAGACACTCAAATGCTTTAAGAGCCTCTTGTACTTTTGAAGAGTTGGAACATGGGGTGATGCCTCCCCTAGGCAAGCATTGAGTTTGCCTGAGTTTTCAGCAGACAGGCTGGATGTACTTTATCCAGGGTTTGGTTTTTAAATGGCCTCATCTGAAGGCATAGACATACCAACGCTATGAATGTGAGCTACTAACTCAGATTTTCTTGATACCAGACAGAAAGTAAAACAGTGATATAAATTAAGTCATTACTACAACAACCCTCAGGTGACAAAACACCTGACTAGCAGTGCAATAAGAGCCTGAGCTTTATTGTCTGGTAAATCAGGCTCCTTTGAACAGCATGGATTTTAATATACAGCCCTGTAAAGCCCTTGAGAAAAAACAGGGCTGGTTAATAAAAGGAGTAAGCTCCAAGCAGCATGCTGTAACCAAGGCACAAATGTCCCCTGACACAGAATCTCAGGTCTGGAGCTCACCCCTCAAAACACTCCGACTGCATCCTGGTAGAACTCTGCAAAGCATGTCAGGCTTGAACAACTGCAAGATTTAAGCCTTCAACAGAGCACCTGCACACTCAGTCAGGGCTGGCATGGTGAACCCATCTGATTCCCTGACACAACAATGGGCTCTGTGGCTCAACCTGAAACTCAGGGCTCAGACCTGACGCTGGGCAGAAGGAGAGCAAAGCCACACAGCCACCCTCTGCAGCTCCGTTACTACACTGTTCCACAGAACTGCTTGTGCAGGAAAACTCCTGTGACTCACACCACCACCACCAGGCTCCAATTCTGCTTTAAAACAGATCTGGATCTGCCCCTTCACACACAACCTTATTGTTCTGTAAATAGATTACAAAACCAGTTAAGAACAACACAATAAAGAGACAATAATCAGAGCAATAGGAAGGAACACACTTTCATAAGATGAGAGTTGGCTTTCTTGGGAAAAATTCCTCAATCAGCTTGACTGATGCCATCTCTCACTTCCTTCAAAGGGGAAGGTGACACACCTTCGAACCACCCATGCGTTAATCAAAACCCATCTGCTGCACCGACTACAGAAACCCATTAACAAAGCCATTTGTCACTTTAGCATAAATCACCACTGCAGTATCCAAACTCGTTTTTAATTGATTTATCTCCAGTGTCAGAGATTACACTCCAAAAGTAATTTCTACCTTACAAAAGTAATGCCAATGTTCAGAAAGACTTCGACTGACAGTTTGCCACCCAGGCAACCAGTCCAGCTGCCATACATTTAAGGCTAAATTGTGCCCTACAGCAGCAGCTCTGGAGAGGCCCATGGCTGAACACCAGTTTGTACTAGGCATGGCAAACCATGTTTTCTGCAGAGGTACCAAACCTGTTTTATCAAGACTGTAGTAAGTTAGGCTCAGTCTTGCTGTGGAAGAAATTACTTTGTAGGAGAGAGTTTTGTAAGAGTTCTTTCATGAAGCTCAAAATAGGCAATGCTATCTCTAAAAACTAGAAAACCAGTTATAAGGGTGAGAAGAAACATTTCACCTTCATACACAGTGCCAAGGGACAAACACGGGAAAATGCTGGAAAAAGTTTCTATGACCTCTAAAAACCCAACTATGAAACCCACTAAAATCTCAAGATGTATAAGTATTAACTGGATGCATGCCACAAGAGCTTTGCAGAAGCAGCTGAACAAAACACAGCATTGTGAGCATTCCCCACGGCTGCCCACTCTCAGCAGACGCTGGTGGGACAACTCCTGGTGCCCTCGCCCCCTCCTCATGCATGGCTCTGCGGCACAAGGGGACAGAAACACGGAGCAAAGTTGCAGTGGGACAGAAGAACAGGATAGAGCCTTTGCAGAACATTCTGTTCCTTTGTCCCAAGAAGTTGTAGTGTGACATGACTGTGTTAGCCAACCATCCTGCACCCGCCTGAGCTCCCAGCACAGCCTGGGAGGCAGCGCTTTTGTCCTCCCACCACTTTTGCAATGTGTGCAGTGCGCTGGCCACAGTTAATCATCACACAAGCTACCAGTTATTAACTACACATTAACAGACGCGCTGTCAGTGGAAGCTGCACATCCAGGGGCTGGGAAAGCTACTTTAATAATAGTTCTGCTGTTCACACGGGCCTTTCAGATGCTTTAAAAATCCAAAATTATACAAGTACAATATTGTCTCAACCTGTTCAACAGGACGAGCTACCAACAGCAAGTAGAAGTAATCCACAGCAATTTAACTTTACAACTTCTACCATATTAGAGGGAAAACAGGATTTCCCCCACACTCCTTGCTGCTGCAACTGTCTCGCCAACAGGAACAGGAAAGCCCAAGCAGTCTTGGAAGCCCTTGGGGAAAAAAAAAAGTCCTACACAAGGTGAGACAAACTGGTCTGGCACCAAACAACAGCTGTTAGATGGCAACAGTATTTTGTCAATATAAACCAGTACTGACTCTGAAGCCAAGCCTTTTGATTGCTGGTTAGCAATGTGTACATTTTAAAGTCACTCCAAGACACAATGACAGACATAGTCTGAAAAAGCCTATAGCAAGAAAGCAGCAAGAACTGAAGAACAGAGGCTTTAAACTCCTGATGAGAGTTAATAAGAAATGTGCATTCTGCAAGGCATAAAACATTTCCAAAGTCCACAAACATGCTGCTGCAGCTCACACCTGTTTCAAAGAATAAACCCCACTTGTTTTAAAAACATACTAAACAAGCCATTCAGAATTATTGTCAGTGGTTTTGGACACAAACAACCTTATTCAGTTTATCTGAAGCCTAAGTAATATTTTTTCCTTCCCACAACTATCAACTGAGACAGAAGTAATCACTGGTAACTGCTTAGTTATATAAAAAGATACTTCAGTATTTCACCTGCAGATGTTTGAGGGTTTTTTTCTATCATCCCATTTCCTTATTCAATGTGTTTATGTCATTTATATTACAGAAAGGCTGCTGGGAAAGTGCCATGGGATTTTTGTAATGCCTGTTTGTAAGGCAAAATTGCTGTAATGGCTCTGTGTGCAGATTATTCTGATAGGGATGCTCATCAACTGCCTTAATTTAAAATAAGGACTTTTCCTTCCCTTCCCATGGGCCTCCATCCAACTAACTGATGACAGAATACAGCTGAGACAGATGCTGTGCAGCTCCCTCTAATCCTTACAGGGGAAGCTCCCCAGGAGTTACAAGCACCCCTGCAGTCTAGGAAGCATGTTTCACTGTCCACCTCCAAGACAAGTCAGCAGCCTTCAAAGCCTTCCCACCGGGCTTCCACGAAAGCTGTATCCCCTGGAAGGAGAGGGACCTGAGATCCTGCTGGCCTGCCCTCCCTTCGTGTGAAAGACAGGGGAATGAAGGTCTGAGCAAGCAGTTAACAGCTTCAGAGGCGGCCAGCAAACATCTCTCACACTCTGCAGTCATTCTCACTGCATCCAAAAGCTGCTAATGCCTTGGAGGCTTTCAAACTCCTTACCAGACCCTGCAAAGGCCCACCCTGCATACCCATCAGCATCAGATTCCAGTCTGGACACTTTCAAAGTGCCTCCCTACAAGTCTAGAAGACTGTACAGAGGCATCGAGGCAAAACAGGGACTCTGGGTCCTGTTTCTTGACAAAATGGGAAGGTTGGGAACTCCCCACTGCATGTCCAGTGCAAAAGAGGCAAGTTCAGTAGGAAACAGTGGCCTTGTACTCTGCCTGTCTGAACGCAAGTAAGGTTCAATGCCCTCCTACACTCACTGACAAAGATTGGTGGCAAGACAAGCACAGTACCACCATTTCCAGATTCCTGGTCAGAGGAGACCTGGGCAGCCTGTTTTCCCACAGAGCCTGGAAATTACCAAGAAGAGATTTAGTAACACATAGTAACACCAGCTACTAAAGCTGCTTAGAAGCTGGTTGTAGAGCAATAAAGCCAGTGTGTTGCAACAGACTCCCATCCCCTCTTGCAGACACACCAGGGCACTGCACAGAAACAGCCTCGGTGGCATTCCATGTAACCCTCTACCTTCTCAAAGCCAGCACAAGTGAGACTATTTTATCACTCAATCATGACTTTTCATCAGGAAGGAACAGGGATTGAGAAACGCAGTAGCAAATTAACCCTTAACCCACATGAAAGCACAGATATCAGCAGGTTCTACCTGCTTAATCAAGATCTAAAGATGGAGAATTGGACACATGCCCCTCATGCTTTGTCCCTTTCAGGGCCACTCTCCCAATTCCCCTACCAGCAGAACCAAGGAGCAGTAACCTGAGCATGAACTGTTCCTTCCCCCCACCCCTTCTCTTCCCCAGCTCCTGGAACAGGCTCAGCCAGGGTGGTAAAGGTGTAGGAGGGAAGACTTCACATTTCAGCGATGTTGCTTGACCCAGAGGGCATTCAAAACCTTGTTTATTTTCTGGGCTAGGGCACAAAGCCTCATTGTGGATGTACTAGGTTTGGTGATGAAGTGATAGATGAGTCTCAGCTTGTCTCAAGCACAGAACCTCTCCCAGCAAAACCAAACAGGTCGATGAGTATCTTCAGCTAAAACAGCCTAGGCAGGATCCAGAAGGACATCTGCTCTGAACAGGAGAATGTGGTTAGGTGGGGCTGAAAACTTTCAGAGAAAGGTATCAGGAACTCTACTCCCTCCTGTCTGAGACCATCCCCCTGAGACCCCGAGGAGCACAAAGCTGAGCTAAGCTCCATGGACCATGCTGGAGGGCCACAAGAACAATGCTGAGGCTGTGCAACAAAGCCTTGTTGCAAGGATGGCATTTGTTGCCTCTATGTCTGCGTGTGGCCACGCACTGCTTTTCACGTAAGCCAGCAAAACGCAGCCTTTCTGTTGCCTGAATAGGAGCAGTGACATAAGCCCTCAGCTGAACACAGCTGCGGGAGAAGTGCCAGCACGGGTGCACTCCAGCAGTGTGCCCACACGGGAAGCTGGAGGCCCCTCGGTTGGCTAATGGTGCTCACCAGCTTGTGCCAACCCCTTCTCTGCCTCGCAGCCAAACACTGACACATCCAGAGCAATGGCAACAGCTACCAGATACTCCAAAGCTTGCTGGCAAAGCCTTCCAGCATTCCCACAAACACGAGTTACTGCAGGTGCAAGAAGGTTCAGTCCCTTCTATAGGGACACCGTAATTACAGATCTGAGCCTCTCCCATCGGCGCATGAGGCTCTGACATGTGGCTCAGAGCACCTGGGGCATGCAAAGCTCTAGCAGGAAAGCGTGGCCAGGCAGAAGCTCTGCCCACACAGCTGTGCCACCTTCACCAGGACACAGATAAATGCAACCAGGGAGCTCTCCACTGCACCTGTCCCCGGGTGTGGCTGTTGAATTGTCTGTAATCTGTTTGGGGGTTTTGTTTTGTTTGGATTTTTTTTTTTTTTTTTTTGAATCTCCACCCAAACCAGCAGTGCTGGTCCCTGCCCAAGCCTATGTGGCTGTAAGACCTTGAAGGGACACCAGGAAGGAAAACGACAGATAAGGTGTATGTCCCCAGGCACGATTTGCTTTCAAACGGGAAAGGCACAGCCTAAGCAACCCGAGGGACCGCAAGTACGAGAAGCCCTTTTGCCAGCCCTCACTGGTTTTTCCTGTGAGGATAACATCCCCCGTGATACTTGAGAATTCTCAGGCATACTGTCCTGCAGAGCTGGGCGAGAAAAGGCCACTACAAGCTCAGCCTCGGTCCCTGTCACCTCCCTCCCCCGCAGCCCTGGAAGAGAAGAGCCCGTATTGTTCGCTGGACAAAGGTGAGGGGAGCAGCTGGTTTCGGCGCTCAGCCCTGAATGGGCCAGGTCTGCAGGGCCTGGGGCAGGTTTTGGGGAGTCTGTTCAAGGCGGGCTCCGCAGGAGGGTCTCATTTACAGCACAAAGGACTGCACACAGCCCCCGAGGCAAGGTTACCTTTCGCAAGCCATCCAGGGGGTGGATGGAGATTCCTCAGCCACTGCTGGCATCTTCAGCCCCCACCCCCAGTGAGAGATAAGAGGCTTGAAGCTGATCTTACACATAATTACCACTCCGAGCACCCCGGACTGCGCGCTCAGCCCTGCCCCGATTAGCACAGCCCCGCACCCCGCCAGTGCCAAGTGGGTGCGCAGGCTCCCGATGGGAGCGATCCGCACCTCTGCAGGGCCCGCGGGGGCTTGGGGCAAGGGAGCAGGAGGGGCTGATGTGGGCTGGCCGCGAAGGTGGGTCCGGCTTCACCGCCTGACACACAGGAAGGGCTGGTGGCAATCGGACTCGGGGACACCTCCCCGCGGACCGCGGTTTACGTGAAACTGCCCGCTCATTCCTTTGGGAAAGAGAAGGTGACCAAGGTGGCAATTATTATTTTATTAATTAGGGAGGGATGAGGGTGTACCTGGACTTGAGATGAGACGAGGGGTATTGAGAAAGGAGTTCATTTTTTTTAACCCTTTTGGGCGTCAGCATAAGTTATCTGACTTAAGATAACCCAAGAAATAGCCAGCGCTCAAGAAATAGCCCTCTCTGAAACTCCAGTTCGGTTTGAGCACTCGAATGACACCCCAGCCAGGCAGGCTGCAGCTCCTGCTTGCATGAGATAGCTTCGCCGTCCCAGGACATGATGAGAGAGCCAAAGATTATCTCGGCACACTGGCCTACCTGAAAATTACAGGCAGTGCAACCTGGGCAGGAGGCCAGCTCACCTGCCAGACCTCTGCTTAAAAGCTCCAAGGGAGCAGCAGCGACTTTCCCAGAAAGCAAAAGACCAAAACGGCCAAAGGCAAACAGGACCCATGCTCCAAAAGCCCACTCCGGCCACGCTGCTGAGCTCTGCTCCCGCTCAGCCGTGCCCAGGGAGGGCAGCCCAGTCCCTGGCTGGACCTCCACAGCCAAAAACACTTGTTCGCAAACACGGCGCTTTCCGGAACACACGTAGAGAATCTGACCTTTCCTCCCCACGGGACATTTTTGGGGGGCGACAGGCAGGGGACTGCGGGGCAGCTCCGGCTCCTTCCCGGGCACTGCCGAGGTTTCCCCAAAGGACAGACACCGGGGAGTGACCCTCAGCTCCGGCGGGGAGACCCACCGGGGAAGCCCAAGAGACACGCACCCTACCCCGACAGGATGAGGAATCATGAAAGAGATGGGGGACCCCGAGCCCTGCACCTTCAACCCCGAAGGGACAGGCTGAGTAAATCCAACGGGACAGAGACCGTAACACCCGATAGGAGTGGCACCCCCATCGCGACAGGCACTCGGAGGGGCGATGGGTGTGGAGACGATACAGACGACGACGACAGGACAGCGGAGGTGCAACAGGAAACCTAGTCTTAAATACTTCAGCCTGAGCGCCGACGCGACGGACACCGACGTGGGGTAATGACCCTACGGGACTGGTACCCTCCGCCCCGACGGAAACAGGAGCCGCTGGGGCGGAGGGGATGGCCCCGACGGGACGGACACCCCGACACCCTCACCGCCTCCCAGCCCCAACTTACTCTCCAACTTGAGCAGCGAGTCGTACACCTTGCACTGGATCTGCCCCGTGCTCTGCATGGCGCACGACATCCACAGCCCCTCGTAGAGCGCCTGGGCCGTGACGATGTTGTCCCCCGCGTAGGATGCCATCTTCCACTGGGGCATGGCGGTGCTGATGATGATGCCGATCCAGCCGAGGAAGGCCATGACGAAGCCCAGGAGCTGCAGCCCTCCGCTGGCCATCTCTGCGGCCCGGGGGTGGTGGCGGCGAGGGGACGG
>VZTN01002270.1:726921-783411 GCA_013400515.1 Erpornis zantholeuca | reverse complement strand
AGTGTCCCCTCCCTCAGGGCCCGCGGGGTTCCGCCACCCGCGCACCCCCGGACACCCCCGCGAGTGTCCCCTCCCTCAGGCCCCGCGGGGTTCCGCCACCCGCGCACCCCCGGACAACCCCGCGAGCGTCCCCTCCCTCAGGGCCCGCGGTCCCTGGTGACCGCCACCCCGCACTGCCCCTCCCTTTGGAGAAAGCCCTCGTCGAATGGTCCCTTCTGTTCCCTACGGGGGGATGAATTGGCAGCCCTGGATGTTTTGGCACCTCCAAAGGGTGCCCTGGTTGTGCTCATGGGTGTGCCCCCTCCTAGAGCTGGGGCTCCTGAGAGCACGAACCCCCACTCGCCTTCCCCGGGACAGGCAGCCCGCTGCTGTCCTTTACCGGCTGGAGCTGTACGCTTGGCTCTCCGGCTCTCCCTCCCGCCCGGAGCCAGCGCAGTGGGCAGGGAAGTGGGGATGGGGCTGTGCCAGTTCCACCTGTCCAGCTGCTGTGCGTGTGACCACCTTCCCCAGCCCACCCCAGTGCCGCCAGGCACGGCACGGGGGCATTTCCCTCCTGGCAGATTTGCTGCCTGGCTCCTGGACATGCAGCACGCGTGGGATTACCAGCTACAGAGAAGGCAGAAGAGCAGTCATGGGAATTATGAGTACTGTGATTTTGAAGGGCTTTCAGAGAGGCAGCTGTGCAAACACTCATCATCCACATACAAATCCAAACTTTTGAACCTGCCATTTTAATAGGGACTGTGTCCTGTGCACCTCTGCATTAGTGGGAGAAATTTCACTTCAGTGATTTGCTAAGGTTTATTGAACCAGGGGATTACAGACCAGGAAGAAGTGTCCTCTCTCTTGGGTGTGTGTTTGTCCAGTTACTATAGTTTCCCTTTCTCCTGCGTGAATATTTGAATATTGACACATCTGGACTCAGAACAGGCAAAGAGAGGAAATGCTGTCTCCTTCAGAGGGCACGGCATGGGCTGGATGGTGCTGCCTGCTCTCACCACCAGCTGGATGGAGGGGTCCTTCAGCCTGGACCTGCTGTAATCACATACTCTGAGATAAACAGGTGATAATTCCTGATAAAGGTCTTGCGGGAGGTAGGGATGGGGTTGCATTGTTTTGACACCGTGTTTTGCTGCATTCTGATGATTTAGGAGATTTTGCTGGAGCCGCTTCCTGAGGTTTGCAAACAGACAAACAAACAGGCTCGTGATTACCTGACCTGCTCTGTGCAATGCCGGGGGGTCAGAGGGGAGAAAAGCCACTGCAATCTTGCCCCACCGGCCAGGGACAAAGCAAAGCTGGTTTGCTCTGAAAACACTTGCGGCTGCAGGTCCCCAGCGTCCAGGCAGCAGTGCTGGTGTGATGAAATCCACCCCAGTTGCCTGGTAGCAAACTTTTCCGGTCACTTTTTTTTTTTTTCACTTTTTGAAGGGATAGGGAGCTGTGACTGCATCTGAAGAAATGGTGTTTTTCTGTGTCTCTGTGGACCACAGTTTTCTACTTCTGGGAGTAAAGAAGAAGAAAGTAGCAAAGTTTTCTTTGGCAATGCATAGGTGACAAAGTAGATGCGTTTATCTGCATATTCATGAAGAACTCTGATACAGGGAGCAGGGAAACCAGCATGATGCTGGCTGTTGAAGATGGTTCCTGTGAGGAACAAACCCTTGCCTGGTAAAGAGGCAGGGCAAAAACTCATCTGAACCTAAGGAGAGTGGAGTTGGGAGAGTCTGGATTTGATCAATGAGATCTGTGTAGTCATTTCAGTCCAAGACTGTCCATCTGCAAAGGAACGTGCAGTGTTCCCAGTGCTTCAGAGCACTGAGCAGGCTCACCCCTCTCCTGACCCTCCTGCCAGCCCCCACCCCAACAGATTGGGCAGCTCCTCACTGACTCCAGCAGGGCAGGGTCAGATCTAGACAGGTTAAAAGTCACCAAGACACTTTTATCAGGTTTAGATCCTTTGTCTACAGTCTCTGAGCAGCCAGGAGGGGGAACAGGACCATTCTGTGTGGGAAGGAGTTGGACTTCATGCTGAGCCCTCTAGGAAAGTACAGGGAGGAGCCCGGGGTGCCAATGATCCAACTGCACTTGTACTGGGAAGGACATCAAGAGTGGTCTTGAGGAATTGCTGGCACCAGCATGTGATGCATGTTGTAGCACCCTGACCATGCTGCTAGCTCTCAGATGGACTGAAACTCATGACCATTCTGTCCTTGGGAAAATTTGACTTAGGGTTTATCTTAGAATTTACCCTGGTGGCACTTTTGAGAGAGTTTGTGCCAAATCTGCCTGTAGTGTGAGTCTGACTGCTTGCTCATACAGTAGGACAGGATGTGTGCTCAGTTTCTTCCCTTTCCAGGAGGCCACAGAACTTAGACTGGAGACAGCATTACTCTGTGAGGGTTACTGTGGGATTACAGCCTGCACCTGTCTGGAGATGGATGCTGTGCTCCTGAGGGGCTGTACAGCCATCCCACTGCTCCTCTGTCCCTGATGGTGCTGCACTGGGCAGTGCTACTGGGTGACAGAGTGGCCTTGGGTCAAACAAAGCCAATGAAAGGCAATAAGGGCACACATCCATGGGCTCTTGGACCTCCCATAGTCCTCACAGGCTGCAGCACAAGTTGCCAGTGTCTCTTTGACCGCTGAACATCCCTGACAATCTGTACACAGAGTTTACTCATCCCCTCATGCACAGTGCCAGCCTCATGAACACCCAGTTTGGATTTTGCTTTCTAGGGACAATTCGAGGTTGATACTTTTTACTCGCATTTCATGAAATGTTTCAAAACTCAGAAACTATTTCTGTGGATTTCTGTGGAATCATCACAAGGAATTTACATAGCAAGATAAACACTGAAACTCCACTTTTCCCCTTCATCACTCATCAGTGTTCTCAGTGCTCTGGAATTTGTAGAGGATTTTACAGTATCCCTAAGAGCACCTAGTCTCCTCTTTTGAACTTCCTTCCTTCCTTTGAGACATAAAATATCTTATTTCTTTTATTGGATGATTATCTACACTGCTTCAATGGGCAAAATAAAACATCTTTTTACTCCATAATCACTGTCTTTCCTCCTCTGCCTGAGGTTCTTTCGGTTTTTCTTTTTTCATTGGAAGTCCCAAAGAGTTTTCAGTCTATTTTCACCTAGTTTTCATACATGACTTTTGGGAAATACCATTTCTTCAGATCATTAATCTCAGCTGAAAGACCTGGGTTTATCCAAGATGTTGCAATGTCCTCTGTATTCTCTAGGCTAAAGGTACTCCCATAGTGACAGTCCTTAGTGATCGGCCTGCTCTTAAGTAAACATGCAAGTTGAATTTTTTGTCCTTTACAATAGCATGACAAAGTGAGAAGAGGCGTGCACTTTGACAGTCCCTGAAATCAAACTGGGATGTTTCTGTCTACAGGTAGAGAAACTCCTCTAATTGTTCAGAGAGATTGCCCTCATGTGCCACAGCCCTGGCTGCACTGGCCAAACGCTCAACACCTTGGTCATGTCACTCCCTTGGGGGGTGTGAGTCAGAGAGCAGCCTCAGCGCTGTACTCAGCAGAGATCTGAGCTCTGTGGGTAGTAAACGATACCTGTTTCCTTTTCTGGCAAAAACAAGCTTTAACACTTGCCAGGACTTGCAGGTGAGCAGCCTGGTTTCCTCTTCTCCCAGACATTTCTCGGGGAAGGTCTCACTGTGCAATGCCTGTGTTTGGACAGCACAGGCTCACGTGTGGTTCTCTGTCCTTGTGCACACTAAAGCTGGCCCCCAGAATCTCCTGAATTCATCCTTGAGCTAGAACTCATGTATAAGGGGAAACATCTGATTATAAGTTATTGTAAGTATGGCAGGTGCTCAGAGCAGCAGGTGTGCAGAGCAGGCACAGCTGCATTATTCTGGTTTCAGAGAGAAGGCACAAGCTCCATAGCTGGACCAGAAAATGGGAAGGGCTAGATAACAGCACTCCAGCCCATATTTCTGGTGGCAGCCAGTGGTAGAGCCAGAAAATAACGCAAACACAGTGACCCTTCCCAAAAATGTGTTACAGCCTGCCCTGATCCATGTCTGAATATATCTTGAGCCTGTGCCAGTACTTTTAACTTCAATTTTATTCGCTCATTTTTCACTCCATAAATTCACCTATTTGTTTTCTTTAAACTTCTGGCTCTTGCAGCACTCTGCAACACCTTGTTTCTTTTGAACCCTATGACTTCATTTGAAGTTCCCAAGGTCCTGGAGGAAAAGGGCAGACTGGTAGAACCACATGCGTTTAGCTCAGGTTTACATGGTCCAGAAAAACTTTAAAAAGACTTTGTTGTTTATCTGCAGGCTGCTTTTTCTTCTTTCTCTCCTGCTTACTCCTCCATCTGTCCAGGAGAAACACCCCAGCTGAACCTTAGCTCCAAGCACTGTTTTGCAGGCAGTGCCCAGACGTTTTTGCCCAGATGTCAGGAGGATCTAAGACCTCTGCAGATCTTCCCTGGGATTAGTCGGGATTGTGTCCAGCCTGGTCTGCAGTGAGGGGAAGACTGTCTTTGACCCTGATAGCAGCTAGAGCAGCCAAAGATCACAGCTTGCAGGGCTGGAGAGGGCAGCAGCACAAGGAAAGCTTAACCCTTCACCTGCTTCTCACTCCTGGAGGGCTGACATTCAGTACAAAGTTTTACAAAAAGGTTGTTGGACAAGTCTTCCTCCAAATGACTCCTATTGCCTAAAAACCACAGGGCAGTGGACAGCACCAAAACCAGAGCTTTTACCAGCACAGATGAATTGAAATCGTCATTTCCAGGAGCAAAGCTCAGATTTCCTCTTTGGTATTGAAATTTGTGGTTGATGGAGGCAGCACCAGTTGGAGGGACTGATGTGACTTATTTGATACTGATTACATACAGGGAATATATTCTGAAAATATGATTTAAAATATGCTGTATTAATCATTCCTTCTCAAATACTGGGGAGAGAAACAGCATAAACCTGTCTATGTTTGGTCAGCAGACATGATCTGGAATTCCTAATCAGCTGGAGATAAACCAAGCTAATAATCAATACTCTTCTTGCAGTCCTTCAAACATTCATATTTTCCCACCAGTAAATATTCCCACTGTAATAAGGTTACAGTTCTGGGAGTAGTTTAATTCCACTTTTCACATGATGGATTTCATCTGGCTGTAGCTAAAATGTGCTTACATGAAACACATTGAAGTTGTGTGAGGCTGGCTGAACTCCCGACTTCTCCAAACCTCCCTCTACTGAGGGATCTGAAAGGAATCATTCTCAGTTTTCACCTGTTACCTTTGTGTTTTCTTCTTTTCTAAATCAGCAACCAACAAATGACTACAGGGCCAGGACTGTGCCTCAGAATGCCCCAAAAGCACTGGAATCTTTCTCATCTATAAGTAAGTGCTTTTGGCATGAGTAAAGCTGTACTTTGTGTGTCATTACCCACAGCTCTCAGGGCTTGCCTGTGCAAGGCAGTGAACTGCTGAGGAATAAAGGTGGTCCTGAACTTGGCTGCTCATGTGTTGCTTCCCACAGCAATACTGGAAGCTCTGATAGAGCTTGAATGGCATGAGA
This sequence comes from Erpornis zantholeuca, assembly GCA_013400515.1. Classification (NCBI taxonomy): domain Eukaryota; kingdom Metazoa; phylum Chordata; class Aves; order Passeriformes; family Timaliidae; genus Erpornis; species Erpornis zantholeuca. Next base: position 777,840 of record VZTN01002270.1, on the reverse strand, counting down.
CCCAACCCTTGGAGGCCAAGAGATTTGACCCGTATGGTAGGATTTATTTTGTTTTCAAATTTTCTCTTTTAGTATTGTTCTTTCACTGGACATTCTGTACCAGAGGCCAGATAGAAAACAAAAGTCAGACACAATCAAATTCCTGGAAATGGGAATAGAGAGGTAATTCTGGGAAAAGCAGGGAAGTATGTGCTGTAGAGAGTAGCTCTACATCACATCAACAAGAAATGTCATTTCAGAAAGTGTGAAACTAATCATGGTGTCATGATGGGACAGGTGTGGTAAGGCATCTGGGGAAGAGGTTCAGCAGTGACATGGCAGATGGAAAGTGTGTTCTGTCAGAACGGTCAACCACAAACTGTGGCCACTTTCCCCACCCCGTGCCACTAGGAACATGTGGAGAGCAGCAGTTTCTGGTGTCACAGTACCAGGACAGGAGAGGGGAAGCAAGGAGAATAAGTGAGACCCAGGCCTGACAGAGAGGGAGGCCGATCCACGTGTGTGTGAGTGTCATAGTGCATGAGGCATGAGAGATGTGTATCAAGATCCTGACAAAATAAAATTCATCCCTGGTACCATCCATGGAAGAGTTTTCTAAGTGCAGATAGAAAAACATCTCTCCTATCCTCCAGGAAACGGGCTCTGTGAAGACCTAACCCTTGTCATCTACCCGTCCTGTTTGCTCTCATCGTGTTCCTCATGCCTCCAAGGTCTTGGTCCTGATCCACCAGGATCAGTTATAGCAAGAATCACATTTCTACTCAAACCTCACCAAATGTCCACCAGGAATTCAGTGATGGGTGGTGCCCATACTCATTTATGACCTTGATGCCCCAGTTATGAAATTAATTTCCTGAGACTGGTATGAATCTGATCACCTCCAGAATCACCACTGAAACTTTTCCTCTTTTCAGGTTGTTCTTCCTGAAATTGGATGAAGGAAAGAAGCGAGCATTGGAGTGATATTACAAAGAGATAGGGAGAAGATGCCTAATGACTAGATCTGAGGTCCTCCACAGGAACCACTGTTCAGACAGTCCTGAAGACAGAGTTACCTCTGTGAAGTCAGAGTTACCACCATTTACATTGCTCAACCACTAACCAAGTGAGCCATCAGGATCAAGTACCTGTGAGTCTGGTTTTTGGGGGCAACCTTCACGCCAAGGAACAGCCCGAGCTGTACTCAGCACTTCGTAAATTACTCAAAGATTCTCATCTCAAGATATGGCTATGTTTCACCTTTTTGTGCCTGGACCACAACCTCTGCCCTTTCCCTAAGCCCTTATGACATGTCAGGTAATTGGTGCTGGGAAGATAAAGTGCTCCAGTGTCCTTCCTAGAAAGGCTCTGCCGTAAACTCTTGGCAGATTTTTAGATCAGATTGTTAGGGACAATGCAAACGTTAGGAGGTGACGTTTCACGTGTTTTTCATCTTGCTGAACTTAGCCCCTTTCACATATTGCTCTGAATTCCTCTGGGGATCAGTAACACCAAACCTATTTGTGCCATCCTTGGACACTGGAACAATTCAAGTTACACAGATTACTGTGCTGTAGGAAACCTTGTGACATCAGAAACTGTTAACAACTGCTCAGATCCTCAGAGATAGGCTGGCCCTGTAAAATCATCTTCCAACAAGGTCTCTCTGGAAACTAAGAGGAGCAGAGGGATGGAATTTGTAAGTGTTGTAAGTGCTTTGGTCCTCTTTAAGACACCCAAATCAGAGCCAGGTATTTCTGAAGCACTCAGTAGTCCCTGCTGTGACCCACATGGCTGGATTTTTCAGTGGGGAGCAGGTTTAAACACTGAAATAAGTATTTAAATGTGGCCAGTTATTCCGGTGCCTACACGGGAACGAAACTCTTGAAAAGCCTTGGCCAAGTGCAAGACCCATCTGCACTGAAAGCAGACCTGTGTGTTGGCAGAGGAGGAGGGAAGGAGTTTCTTCCCTGGACTTTCCAACACACCCTTTATCGCTAGGACTGGGAGAGCACACTGGAAAACCAAGGTCATATTTCAATGCCTGGAGGGAGTTTAAAACCCCAGTTATCTAGCTGGAGGTCAGAGGCTGGGGATGTTTCTCCCACAGCTGTGTCTCTCTGCTCGTGAAACTCTCCCTTAATCCCGATGTACACAGAGGCTTTGCCGATGGGCGTTTCGGGAGCACTCCGTGAGCCCACGCCCTGTGCTGTTGACATAGAAGGTGCAAATGAAGCTCTAATCCTGAAACAAGGGGAGGGATGTTCTCCTTAGGGAGAGCTTGGGGGAGGAACAACACATCTTCGTAAAGAACAGAAACCGGGACCTACATATATCAGGATCACCAGAATAGGGACTGGGTAGAAGAAAGAGGGAAAGGACATGCTGTGCTTTGCTCTCGTAGTGTGCACAGGGACTCCGATGGAGAGGAGAGGAGCGGAGAGGAGAGGAGAGAGTAGAGAAAATGAAGACACTCCCTATAGAAATGCCTTGGGTGAGATGAGGACTGGAGTCATTTGTTGTTTTCTCCTGTCCCAGGGCTGGGACTGCAACTCTGCCCTTGTAGGGGATTTCCATCAAGGATTAAGTTGTCCTTTTCCTTCTTCCCTCCTTCCCTTCCTTCTCCATGGTTTTGTTCTCCAGCCTCAGCACAGCTTGCCTGCATATGAAGGTGGGGAGTGATGTGGTGTATGTGAGACATGAGGGGCTCTGCTCATGATAATTTGCTCCACTGCAGGGGGGGAAACATCTCTGCTCTGTCCCTTGCCTGCACAAGGAGAGGCCTGGAGTGAAAGGGTGGCCTTATAGGAGCCCTTGTTTGCAGTTGGCTTCTCCCCTTTGCCAGAGCCTGTCTGTGCACAGAGGGTGCAGTGCCCCGGGGGCGGGGGCGCAGCTCTGGGCAGTGTTCAGTGTGCAGTTTGGATGTTAAACAGAAGGGGACAGTGCGTATGTGGGTAGAAACTGGTGTTAGGCAGGTGAGCAGACACTGATTTTAACAGTCACAGCTCTAGAGCTCTTCAGAGAAACTCCTTGCAGACCCTGTACCCAAACCTGGCCCCAACTCATCTAACCAGATCTAAAAAAAAACCTCTCTTGTGCTCATGGTCTGTGAATCACAGCAGCAACTGTTCTCTCCGAACCTCAGCTCTTGTCCTCCTGGGCTTTTTATAGCAGACCAAACATCCTGTCACCGAACTGTGCATTTCTAACACAGTAGTTACTTTCATCCCTTTCTCGATGAGTCGCCTAGAGGGTCTCTCGTCACTCAGATAAGCAGGTAGGCGAGTATCAGGGAGAGGCACAGAGGTCTGAAGTGGATGTTTCTTGTGGAGTGAGTCACGAGGGGGGCTGGATTCCAGCCAGGAGAGCCCCGCAGGGTGAGGCGCGCGTACGGCCGCTCTCACCGCTCTGGGTGTCCCTGGGGAGCAGCCGCCGAGCACCGACACAGCGCAAACCCCTTCCGCAGCGTCACCTTTCTTCCTTTCCTTTTCTCTGGTACTCCGGAGAGAGTTAAATGCTCACGCTGCTCTCGCTTCCAGTCCCGAACGATTGCTAATAGTTGGCGCAGAGCTTGTGCTTCCTTTGCCTTTAATCACCCTTGTATCAGCGCACGGGAAAGTTCAGGCTCCTGCTGGGAAAGGCACGCTTGGGTGAGGATGACACCGCAGGGACGTGGCAGGGCATCAACAGCCCCCGGGGTTCCTGGGGACGAGGGCCGTGGACTGGAACTTGTGACATGCCGAGAAAAGGTGTGTCTGATCCACTAGCCAGCTCCCCGGCCAGCACACACCCGAGCGGAGCTGGTATGCGGTGACGGCACCGCGTATTCTCTGGCGGCTTTCAGGAAAGCCGAGTGGTCACACACGTTTTCGCTGATACCGATCTCACCGCGCCCAGGCACAGAGTCCTGTCCCGGTGCTAAAGAGGAGCGGGACTGTGACTCCTCGCTCTCCCTCTAAAGGCACTTAGTCAGGGCCTCGTTTGCCCCAGCTCTGCAATGGGTATAGTAATACAGCATTGAGATTATGTGTTTCTCAGGTGTGGGATTTCATAGGCAGCTATAAAACTAAATTTATTATGCTGAAGGGAACGTGGTACTTTGAGAACCTGAAAAGGCTGTAATGAAATGCTTGTTTTAGCATTTATTGCTTTGGAGTGACTAAAAAAGCTGTTTTAAAGGAGTGTGTGCAAGCATCGTACCCGTGTGTGTAATACACACACACACACACACACACACACACACGTACAAACACAGGTTTTACTTGCCAGTCCTTTAAGCTCTCATCTACCAGAACATGCCTTTGCTTTCCTATTTTCCTTTAATCTTATGTATTGCCTGCTTGAAAAATCATAGGTTGCTCAGAAGTCTTACTATTTTCCTTGGGGTTACTGAGGTAAGGCCAAGCTAAATCCCAAGGTTTTGTGACCATATGAGCATGGCTGAAGAGGTACATTACACACTGCTCTGTAATTTACTGGTGTACATATCTCACGTGCAAGGAGCACTGCTCTGGAGGTGAAGACACTTAGAGGCCATGGATGGTGGTGTGAGAAGCAGGAAAATGGAGGGGGTACAGCCAGGGGGAGGAGTGGGAAGGGCTGGGCAGACAAACCCATGGAGCAGGAGAGCTCTTAAGGAAACCCCTTCCAAAGCTCTCCATCACCTTTGGCCCCTGAGCCCTTCCTGCTGGACAAGCCCCTGGCCCTGAACATGAGTCACCTCTCGGGCTGCTTGCCTGTTTGCAGAAAGCTCTGATATTTTAATGCATGAATGAACAGCATCACCACTTCCTTCTTACTCCAGGCCCTCTGCTACACTGTATATTAGACACTGAGGAAGTAAAGGCAGAACACCACCCTTCTGTGCTCATGGGACTGCAACCTCAGTGGGGTGCTGCAAAAGTGGTTTTGTAAACAGACTGGTGACAACCAGCTCCCAAGACTGGCAGTAGTTTTTCTCTCTCTCTCTAACATAAATAGCTTGGCTTTAACAGAGAGCACAGACCACCTTGTGTTAATGAGTAATAAAAGCAATCGACCCATTATGCATTTGTCCCTGAGCTGGGGCTGAGTGTAGTCAAGGTGATAAAACTCTTATATTAGCAAAGCTTTTCTGCATCGATACCACACAGGGTAAAGCATGACAAGGCCAAGCTCTGACAATCAAATATTAGGATACCCTAACGGTTTTGTTATTGTCAAAGCATAGTTAGCATATGTAGTACAGCCTACAAATTCAGAGGAAAGTTACTCTGAGTCATGTCAGCCAGGTTTTGGGCTATACAAAGACAACTTGGGAGGTTATTTTGGGAGAGCTGTTTTCTAAAGCTGAGGGGACATCTGTCATGCAAGTTAGGAAAGCAGACCAGGATGAAAAACTGCTACAGACTTTGCTTCAAGAAGATACTGACTTGTTTAAATACAGATATATGTATCTTGCCATTTTCTACTAAATAAAGAATTTTGTATTCTCTCTAGTAACTACAGCAGGACTGTAACTACATAGGACTGTTTGGAGACATGGACCTAAAGAAGGACCAGATATTGGATTGGTCTCTCCACCAGGTGAAAAATCATAAGCTGTCTTCGTTGTGTTGCACTCTCTGGAGCAGTGTTGCACGAGGGACAACTGGAGGATCCTGACCTGCTCAACTGTCCAGGCCAGGATGCTCCAGAGCCCCAAGCTAGATGCAAATGGCTGGAGCCACTTCCTGTCCTCGGTGACTCATGGCCAGGGAAGCACTGGCATCCTGCTCTAGGGAAGGGTCACTCACCTGCCCTGCCCTGCAGGGAAGGTGAACACACGGAGATGGAAGGAGCTGGGACAGCAACACATTGCTGGGTATGCAGAAAATAAACAAGACATCTCCAGGACTGCAATAACAGCTGTGGAGAGATGGAGCGAAGCACAGGCAGCACTGGTTCCTCACATGCTGCCTCCACCCCTTAGTGGAGTGTGCCCCTTGGTCTGACATCCATGGACGTTTGATGGGCAGAGCTGGAGGAACAGAGTATGATGTGCCCTGCACTAAAGCTTAGAAACACCTCTCTGGCTATTACCATGGGAGATTTTCACTTTCCACCTCTGTCATGCTTGTTTTGAGACCCTTTCACCATGCACCAAATAAGAAAAAATGTCTCCTTTCTTTCCACTGGGCTTATCCTCTCTGAAAGTGGCTTGTATTTGGGTACAGGACAGAAGGAGAAGGCAAGGAGAACCATATGGCTATAACACATTTCCTGGCTAATCCAGGCTCTGTTGCTGTTAAACTCTGGTCTTGACACTGCTAAGGCCTCAGTGCTGATTGTGGGAAGGCTGTCCCAGATTTTTCAGGCCTTTTCCGAGCTCACCACATCACTTTTTCTGAGTTGCCTCTAATAACAACTAACTAGGATGCTTTTTAAAAATGGGTGCAGCCAGAGGTTAATGAACACAGTGCAAGACAAATATAGGAAGATGATTGTCAGTACCTGTCTCACATAAATACAATCTATATATATATATATCTGGCCAATGAAAGTCATTGTCCTTTATGGGACATGTGTGGCCACTGCCATGTCCCTGTGGGTCAGAACTGTTGAAAACACAAAGCTATCCTTGTCACAGAAAGCCATGAAGTGAAAACCATGAAGGTTTCTTTGACTTACAGAGGCGTTTGGATACCAGAATACTCAGCAGAAAGCATCGTATCTGCATAACCACACCAAGACCTACATCTGGGAAAGATGGAAGAAGAAAAGTTCCTCACTTCTCAGCTTCTACAAATGGAATTAGGAAACAGAAAGCAGAAAGCTGAAGCAGCAGAGCCTCCTGCATACCCTGGCTTTATGACCTGGGTCTTTTATTCTCCACTTAAGTCTCCCAAAAACTGTGGTGAGGACCTATTCCACAGAGTGACCTCTGAGGACTGGAGTGAGCCTGGCATGGAGGGTAAAAATTGTGATGTCTGACAGTCAAACCGCCTCATGAGGTTATGACAGGAATTATATGGGTTGTCTATTGTAAGATTAAACTCATTGCTGTGGTATTTGAAGGGAAATCCCGGAGAAGCAGAAGCTTTGAGCAATTCTGTAAAGGTGCCGCTTGGCTCCATCTGGAGGTGACAGCTGAGATGACAGACACCGTCAGCTTGGGCGAGCGGCTGGGAGCAAAGCTGAGCGCAGGGCAAGAGTCTGCTCCTCTGCCCCGTGTTGAATAGTTGCTCATCCAAGGCAGGTCGTCACCCTGTTACTGCTTCTCTTTATATTCAAAAATAAACGTCATTGAGGAGGCCATGGTTTCTGTGCATTTGTGCCTTTGGGGTGGGAGGAATTTCTAGTCCGACTCCCCTTCGGTTTTCCCGAAAGCTGATCTGGAGATCTGCTGGCTTTCTCAACACTGCATGAGAGGAGACATTGAGGAGCCTCTTACAGAGGCCCCAGCCTTCTGCCCCTGGCAGGCTGTGTGACCCCTGCTCACCTGGGGAGTCCTGCAGGAATACAGGAAGTTTGCAATCAGAGTAAGTGAGCAGGGAAATTCCAACCAGCTCAAATCCTCCAGATTGGCACTGGTTTGGAAACTGTAGGATTTCCACATGGGAGTTGTACTCATGCCATGAACAAATTGAGGCCCAGGGCATGAGAGGTATTGAGGTTTGACTTAAATTCAGAACATAGAGCTCCATATGTGAGCTGGGATGGGAGTGGATGTCGGCTCTGAAGGCCCATGACTTGATACCTTTTCCTTTCCCTCCCTGGTGACATTCCTGCATAGAACTAGATCATCACTGCACCAGAGACCAATAGGGTAACAACCAAGAGGCCTGGGATCTACACCAAGACACTTTGTAGTTGCTCCCTGCTAAGGCATGAATCACTGAACAGGAAAAAAAAGTGTGTGTGCATATGAGAGCTCCTCTCTGTGTCCCTCAGCAGTGCTCAAATCTTCTGCCCTGGAGAACAAGTTTTGATTCTTTTTTCTAATCCCTATTTTGACAAAATGTGCCATGATACCTGCTCCCCCTGCCAGTCCAGTTATCTGCCTGTCACTTCTGCACAGCCCCATTTCTCTTCAGTCAGGCATGACAAGAGCTGTAGCGGTGCAGGGCGGATTGGCTGCAGCCGCTCCCGTGGGCGCTCTCACCCTCCTCCTGACCCTTGGCAGGTGACCACTGCTCCTGCAGCCATCACTGCCAGGTGGCATCTGCACAAGAGAGGAGGTCCTGCTCTTCATGGTCACTGTGAGAGGGTGGTGGTCATCCGGGACACTGAGGCTCTGTCTCTACCCTGGCTTTGGGCACAAGGCTGGGCACTGTTCTCACTCCCCTGGATGTGCTGAGCACCTGCTGGCATGAAGTTTTTCCTCCAATATGTGGGCTGCTTTTTTGCTTTTTTCTCTGCTGGCTTTTTAATAATATCTACCTGGACAGACTGCTGGATGGTGAATGCTGATGACTCCCTGGAGGTAAGACTGGGGTGAGGAGAGCCTGATCACCAAAACCAGTGTGTCCTAGGGAGAGTTTGGTTCCTGGTGCCATTGCTCCACTCTCATGTTCTTTCTCCCTGTTGTGCTGAGAGTGGAAAGTGGATGAAAATTAAATTAATTACTGTGGCAAGAGCTGGGGAAAAGTGGTATTTTATGTAATTCTCTTTGCCAGACTTTATTATCCAGACTGTGCTCTCACTCAGTATGTTTGGGAAGGATCTACAGGGTCTAGTTTTAAATGTGCATGAACTTGAATTGAGTTGTCCTGAATATCCATGCATGGATATTTTGGAGATGTTTCTAGTTCTGTAGTTCAGACTTCTTGGTGAAGACATCCAGCACGTACAGCTGTGCTCTTCAAGTCTTTTTCTGAACAGCCATTGAGCTACAGGGCTACCAGAAATTTAAGGGGAGCATGGGGTCTCTCTATCTCCTGGAACTCATGTGGACAATAGCACTCTCATGTTAGAGAAAGGTATTGGCAAAAGTGAATTTGCAGACAAGGGAGCATATTGCTGCTTACATGCAAGGAGTGCCCCAAGGACTCCAGGCCCCAAATCATCACTGTTTTTCCAGCACTCAATACTGCAAATTTGTCATTTTCTTCCCAGCACAGCCATTCATTTCTGTACATTTAAGAGCTGTGGGTCCACAGTGTAGGAATGTGCTCTCTGGCAAATTGGATACTTTAGGAGTGAAGGTGAAACACCTTACAAGACAGAAAGTTTGGCTGAATGTATCAGGAGGAAACTTTCCATCTGCTATCCAGCACATGAAACCAGACAAGATGCTCTGCACTCAGTGATTGCAATGCATCATTTAGCTGCAGCACATGAAGGGGTGAATTAATCAAGGAATGAAGGATAAAACTGAAAACAAGAAAACCAATTTTTTTCTCTATGCCACAAGAAATGACTGTCAGTCCCACCCTGAAATGTGGATGTGAGTGCTGAGGTGATGATAGATCCAATGCAGTGCAGCTGCTGGTGGTCAGCGTGTCTGCTCTGTAAGCCACTTTACAGGGCAAATCGAGTGCACCCAGTGATAATGGATGGAATACAACTCTTCATTTGGGAGATATTTCAAATTCCTTTCATCAGCCAGATGAAGGTACCAGTATACTCAGAAAAGCCAAGTGAATCCGATTGTGGGGAAAACCAGAAGAGAGAAACCCAGCTCCCGAGCAAAGTGGGTCCAGTAAAGAACCTGTTACCCTGAGGCTGTGTAACCTTGTCTTCCTGGTGCAAAGGCACCTGCGATGGGCTGTCCGAAGTGCTCCATTAACACCCAGTGTGGTTCTTAGCAACCACTATTCTCACATTCCGGCTCTGAGTGTGAATACTAAATAATGGAGCAAAACGCCCCCAGCCTTAATACGTGACCACTGATCTCCTTAATGACCCTAATGACTCACTGCCTCTCTAAACAGGGGAATGTCCATGGCCAGAGAGGCGTGGAGTCCACAGTGACTCCTATTTTCAGCTGGAAAAAGGGTAAGTTAGGCAATTTGGACTTCAGGAGAAGGGAACTCCATCCTTTAGCCGCTGTAACTGCTGGCTCTTGGCTGGTTGCTTGGCTTTGACCCTGGCCCCCACAGCTGGGGAGGATGAAGCCCTCACTGTGGACCCACCGGAGAGAAGCATCCCAGGAAGAAGAGGCCAGGGAGTGCCAGGAGCAGCCACCTCCAGAGAAGCTGCAGGAACCCTAACTCAGCTTTCACAGCCCCTCACCTCCCTTCAGGTTACAGAAACCACAGGTTGCAGCCACACAGAAAGTTGTTCAAGTTGCTGACTCCTTGTGAAGCATCAAGACAGGGTTGGGTCAATTTCTGCGGTAGTTTGTAGTGGAAAAAGCCCATAATGTGCTTCTCAACAAGCACTGTCCCTCCCTGATGCAGGTGGATTATAAATACCACCACTACTGTTAAATGCTGCTTGTTCTACTCTAGAGCTGGGCTGGTAATCATTGTCTGCTGGCACCTTCTCAGAGTGCGGTAAAACACTGTGACTAACATCGCTTACGTGTTTGTCTTCTCCGCTTTCCCCAGGAGAAGTGTGTGCTTGTTCTGTAATTTTCTCTTTTTTTTTCTATATGAGAATTATTTTAATATTAATTATACATTATGAATAGGATATAATTATATCTATTACAGTCATTATGTTTTACATGCATGCTTGTGTTAGGGAAAGCAGGTCGTGGCAACGCGTTTCGTAATCGGAGTGGGAGATGAGGAGCAGAGCTGCGACGTTTGGCTGCTCAGGAAGTCCTTGGCTGGGCCCAGGGAAGCTGGAGCAGATTTGCTACGTGGGGAGAGAGGTGACGGGGAATTAGTGCTACCAACAGGGTGCACAGGCCCAGCCGTGGGATAGGGAAATCCATGTCCCCACATGATGCCCCATGCCCTGACCCCTGTCCCCTTTACAGCGGAGAGTTCCTGTGTGCCTGCAGGTCTGTGCTGTTAGTGCAAGGGAAGATGCCCAAGGGTGGTTTGGGAGCAGATTAACAACCAGAAGGATCAACTGTGCACAAAGCAGAGGGGAGCAAGGGCTGGCCCTGGGCAGGAGAAACCAGAATAGCTCAGCAGCGGCTCAGGGCAGCCACAGGTCCCCACACTGACACCGTTTCCCATCCCTCCTGAACCAGGCAATGGGACATTTATCCCTGGCTGCACACAGGCTGGGTGGAGATGGGCTGGTCCCTGCTTGCCCATGCTCGGTGCTGGCTCTAGCCAGGAGTAGTGACAACTGAAACATCCCAAGAAATGCAAAACATTAATCAAGATTCTGTTAGTCTGGGAAGGGGGTTATTTCACAAGCTAGACCATAACTGTTGTGCTTAAGGCCTCTGTTTTGCTTGGGGGGTGGCAAAGCCTGGAATACTGTTAGTCTCTCTATAAATAATTTAGATGTAGATGCTGCTTGTAAGATTTGAGCTGACATTATAATAAAGTGACAGACATTATTAACTGAATGCAGAGTAGTATAAATAAGCCTATGGTGCTTTGGGAGGAAAGAGAAATTATATAAATACAAATGGAACAAAATGTAATTTAATAAAAATATGCTAATTTGAAGCACAGCCTGAACAGTGGTGAGTTAAGACAGAAGACGATCTGCAACTGCATTAAGAGGGTCATGGTAAAAACACATCAAATGTCAACATGGCAAATTGTTTTACAAGACACTGTTCTCTTGAAAATCACAGAATCGATGAAATCAGTTTTTTCCATCACTGCTTCTCATTTTTCATTACATTTTTCATTAAATATGTCCTGAAATTCTCAAAAATGCTAAGCACTTTTCATCTGCATGAAACAAAACACGTAGATTATTTTCATTCAAATATAAATAGTATCTCTTCTACCCATCTGAAGTAGTGAGTCATTTTTACTCACCTTTGATCCCCAGAGCAGTATCACAGAGGAGGTGCAGTTTGGCTCAGACATTGTATTCTGGAGAAAATACTGCAGTTGGCTACAGACTTCAATACATCCTGAATAAGACTTTATTACGTGGCTGAGATATGTTATTATCTGCTTTGTGATTTACACAGTGCAAGAAAAATGAATTTATTGCATCATCCAAGCAAGCCTGGTCCCCTTCCCCTGCTGGAAGAGTTTCTCCTTCCATTAACTGCAGCGGGTGTCGATGGCAGCAGCGGACGGGCTGGAGTCCAAAGCTGCACCGACATTAACTCTGCTGCTTGTATGAGCAATTCCAGGAATATTTCAGAGGTGCTTGTTGCCATATTTGCATTGGTAATGAAAACACCTCCCATATTAAAGTGATTTATGGAAGGCTGGGCTGGGAATGGTATCTACAGCTTGAGGACAGGGGAGACGATTAACCGTGATGCTCCTGCATCGTCTGCCCCAGCCTGGATGTCTCAGCGATGACTGTGGCTTGGGCACGCGTGGTCCCATGGCTGGCAATACACTGGGAGCCCCAGGGCCAGCAGCAGCACCGCCTGCCTCTCATTTTCCAGCCACTGTTTGCAGCTGAGTCATTTGGAGGAAACCTCCCCCAGGTGTCTGCAGAGGGGCTCACATCCAGACTCCTCTGCACCCCTCTCCCGCTCTCTGAGCTGCTCCTCCACTGTCAGGAGGATGGTGTAAGGAAGAGCAGCATGGGCAGCAAAGTCTCAGGCTGTCTGGTCCATAGCCCTGCCCAGCTCAGCCTAGACAAGTGTTTGGCAACGAGCAAGCAAACCTGCTCTTAGATCCTGCTGGTCAGCCACCCCCCAGCTCCTCCCAGAAATTTCCTTCAGAATTTTTATCCTTACTAGTAGATAGGGTTTTTTTTTCTCTAATGTTTAGTCTGAATTTTTTTGCTCTAATATAAAAACATTAGTAGGGACACGGAAAACATTGTCCTTTTCCTCCATCCTGCTGCTTTTTCTCTTCTTCAAGCTAAACTCTGGTTTACCATCATTGTAACTGGGCCAGGCTTTCTGTTGCAAGGCTAAGATGACCACCTGCTGGGTTGGAGGGTATTTTACTTGTGGTCTTCCTTGTCTCCTCAATCCACAGGTGAGTACAAAATGCCGTGGACTGTGGTGGGAATGTGTCACAAACGTTTTTGATGGGATCCAAACTTGTGATGAGTATGACTCCATCTACGCTGAGCATTCTGGTATGTAAGAGTCAGAGATGTTTCTACAAGTGGTGGGGACACTTGAGTGTAGACTAAAAGAATATCTGTTCTACTCAGTGACAGATAATTAGAGGCATGTTCCTTTTCTCGGTTAGGTATTACTCCCAGGGGGAGCTGAAAAAAGCTGAATGCCAGAAAAAATGTTCCTATGGGATCTGACCCCATTACATGTCCACATTTCCACTCCGTGTGCACTGCTTTTGTCCTGCAGTGAAGCTGGTGCTGACCCGAGCCATGATGATCACAGCAGATATCCTGTCAGGATTTGGATTTCTCTTCCTGGTCCTGGGACTGGACTGTGTGAAATTCCTTCCCGATGAGCCACTCATCAAGCTGCGCATCTGCCTGGTGTCTGGAGTAATGTTGCTCATTGCAGGTATTTCCCCACTGTGTCCCCATTCTGTAGGACACCCTTTAGCAAAGTGGGGAAGCGTTAAAAGCCTTCTTTTATTTTGGTCGGTGATTCTCTGTAGAAGGAAGGGCCTTTATTTGATTTATTTGTGCAATGCAGCTTCTTCTGTTCACCTCCTGCCTCTAACAGCACACAGTTGGGTTCTTCTGTTCACCTCCTGCCTCTAACAGCACGCAGTTGGGTTCTTCTGTTCACCTCCTGCCTCTAACAGCACGCAGTTGGGTTCTTCTGTTCACCTCCTGCCTCTAACAGCACGCAGTTGAGTTCATCTGCTTTCAGTTCAGGTTTGACCAGGTGACTTGGCTTCGAGTTGAGTGACTTCCGTTTATTGCTGTCTCACTGTGGAGCAGTCAACATTGTTGATATGGCAAAGAGACCTTGCTGTAGGTCTCCAGACCAATTGCTGAAGGACTATGAACTCCTGGCATCCTGGTTAGGATCCTGGCTCTGCCCTAGATTGCGTGACCTTGGGCAAGTCAGTTAGCCCAAAATCTCTGCAGCTGATCTCTAATAAAAGGATAATAACATGTCTGTCCCTTCTAGGTGATAAATAACCAGCTGGCTCAGGTGCTTTGCTGTTACAGCCAGTGGGAGAATTTTAAATACAAAAATAAATAGCCAACTAGGTACCAAATAACATCATTTGACTTTATGCCAGTATCAAGCAGCTACCTCTTCTTCAGCCTAAGCAGGTATAATACATAACTCACCTCAGCCACTGGGAGCACATGTAAAACCTTTTGACAGGCTCTTTTAAACATCTTCCATTCACTTCTCAAAGCTTGTCTGAAAACCATCATTGAAGATCTGAAAATCAAAACAGATTAGAAAATTAAATTCTGGAGACAACTTCTCAACAAGCTGAGAAGGGAGGAGATTTCTGCTTTTTGCTGCAGAATCCGGAGTGCTGCCAATGTTCTGGAGGTGTGTGTGAGTGCCAAGCCATGAGGTGCAGCCTCTGCCTGGCAGCACAGGATACCAGCAGGAGACAGGGGTGAATCCACCAAAGGCTGAGCATGGACAGGGGCCAAACCCTGCTGCCCCAGGAAGGTCTTCCCACCCTGCAGTCTGACCCAGTAAAGATTTTAAAAGATTTTAAAGCAGCTGTAGCTTTAGATTTGATCCCTCATGGTGCCGTGTGTGGCACCTCTGTCCTGCCCTGCAGGTCTCCCTGGCATCATGGGCTCCGTGTGGTACGCCGTGGATGTCTACGTGGAGCGCTCCTCTCTGCTCTTCCACAACGTCTTCCTGGGCATCCAGTACAAGTTTGGCTGGTCCTGCTGGCTTGGCATGGCAGGGTCACTCGGCTGCTTCTTGTCCGGGTCCCTGCTCACCTGCTGCATGTATCTCTTCAGAGGTGAGGAAGCAAGGCTGAAGCACAGCTCAGGGACAGAGCCATCGCTCAGGTGCACAGGGTGGGGAAAGTCCTTTGGGGACATCCTTTGGGATGGCTGCTCATCTCCAGTGGCAATATTTTTGGCTGTAAAATGGGAATAGTCTTAGTTAGGCTGCTCTAGAAAGCACATCAAGGTCTTCATGTGGGAGCTGAGGTGTAAGGATGACATAAAATGTGTTGTTATTATGTCACATCTCGGAGGGCCGCTGTCCCCGAATCACAAAACTTTGCAGCTGAATGTCACCAAGCACTCATTATCAGTTCCTGTTTCTCTCCCTGTGCCTCACAGAGACCAGTTCTGGAAGATTCCATCCAGCTTACTCCTTGAGGAAAGGCTATTCCTCAGCTGCGACCGTTGTAACAAATGTGCATCTGCCATCCTCGCAAACAGCCACCTCCAAAATGTATGCAGTGGACACAAGGGTGTGAGGAGGAGGTAAGTGCTGCAGAAAGAGCTCTGCTTTTATTTGTAATGGATTGCACAGAGACTCAAACTCTTGCGCTTGTGATACAGATGGAGTTGAATTTCAAGCATCTACTGTATGCTACAATGTTTGCATTACGAGAGCTTCAACAAACCTTCCCTTCAAGAAAGTAAACTTTGAGAAGATCCTGCTTTATGGAGTCCTTATGTCTTGAGTGCTGAGGCTGCTTGCATAAGCATGGACTGAAATAACCAACACAAACTTTTTCAGCATTTGTCACAACACTGTTGGTAGAAGTGAGATAAATAAGCCATTCCTGAATCAGACTGCAGTGTTCTGCATGAAGATCCCCAAACTGCAAGATGGATCTGTTCCATGTCTGGCAATGTGCCGACAGAGTGTACAAAGGAGAAAATACTGGCAAAGACTGACGGTCTGACCAACATCTGGACCCTGTGCCCTCAGCATGGGGGTCTGCCTCTCTTACAGGCTGATGGGAAGCTCTTCAGGAGATAAGAGCTGTGCTAAATGTCTGACCCTCTCTTTGGTCCATGAACCTCTGCACTGAGAAAACATTGTAAATCCAGGTGCATTCTTCCCTGAAAATACAGTCTTTCTCAGTCGGTGTTAAAATGTACACTACAGATGCTCTAGACTCACTGAAATCTGGAAATTGCCAGCTTCATTCTGCTTAATAAAAACATTGCTTGGACAAAGTGAGTGAAGATCAAAAATCTGAACTTGTGCATTACAGTATACCTACATTAGCTAGAAACTAGGATAACTAATAGTAAAATCTATTGTCCCTTTCCATCAAAAGGTATTTAAACCCAGCTCGGGACTGCTGACCCCTGCTGCAATGCAGGTTGCCACAGGCTGGATGAGGTTAGAGCATCAGCCAGGTCTTCCTTATGGTGGGGGAGGAAAAGCCCTTTACAGTTTAATGTGTTCCCTAAGGATGGATGTGAACATTCTCTCATGCCTTTAATGGAGAGTGAAGCTGAGACAGAGTTTTCTTAGGGTTGGTAGGAATTGTCCAAATTCAGTAGTTTCTGACCATGGGCAGCACACCATATCATGGGGACTAGGGGCTGAGAAAAGGCATCCAGCACAGAGATTTGTCTGCCTAGGGGCAGCAGAGAAGCAAAGGCAGAGTCTCAGCAGGGTGTGCACAGGCATGGGTGCTGAAGCACCACCAGAGGCAGGCTTCATCCATGGACTGCTTGGTGAGGAGACTGGATTTTCTTCTCCCAGAGAGTGAGAAGTGAAACCTTATGTTATGTGGGCCAGAGGGAGATGGGGTGGCTGAGGATGGAGTGGGCTGTATCCCAAGCAGCACTGCTGATAACTCCTATGGTGGAAAATGAAGGGTTTGAATCCTCTGATGAATTATCCTGGAACAGCACCTTGTGCTGCAGCACAGACCTGACCAGCAAGGCCAGAACCCAGCCCTGACATGGCTCCAAGTCGAGAAGCACTGGGGGCCTGGAACAGACATGACAACAGCAGGTCCACGTGGCTCTGCTGCAGGCCCAGGCACCTCCACAGGGCTCAGACCACAGCACAACCATCTCAGCAAGAGCCCTGGAAGCAGCTCTGCTGCCCGGGAGAGGGAGGCTCGTGCCTGCAGACTTCGTGCTGCTTGGGCTGGCAGACGTTTATGTCAGCCAAACTGAGAGCAGGTTACTGCCAGCAGATGAGCTACACTGAACAGATGTAAACACAGTAGGAGAGGTGATGGAGGCTCTTTTACAAGGTCCTGAAAGACAACGAGTACAAGAGTTATGAGCGATGTGATGAATTCAGAGATTATACCAAGAATGCACAAAGAGATCTGGAGGTGACAGGAATTTTTGTCTCTTATTGCAGAAAGCTTCATTCGCAGCTTGGTGGTTTGGTTTTTTTAAAAAAAACTTTTGCACAGCCACATCAGAAATGTGTTTTCTGTGGGACTTTGGGACAGGAGAGCTAACACTGCTGATACTCTCTGCCAGGGCAGGGAAACTCTGGAAACATTTTTGGGTCTGCTTCCTGGGCTGTGTCCCTGCTCCCCTGCTCCTTCAGACACACACTGAGAGGGAGATGGAGGGTGAACACAGCCCGGAGGCAGAGCTGTGTTCAGTGACTGCTCCAATGCCCACATCCCCACTCCTGCCCAGAGAGGCAAATGCTCCATCAGCCTCCCTGAGGGAGGAGAAATGCTGCAGGCAGGCTCAGCCCAGCTCACCCAGCTCAGAGATGCTCCTGGGGAGGAGATACTGAGCAAAGACATCATCATCTCTGAATCAAAACCTCCCTGGCCTATGCAGACAGCACATTATCCCTCCCCACAAACACTCAGGGATGCCTGCCAGCCTCTTGTTGCTGTTTTCTATAACTTTTTCTGAGCATAAAGGTTATTTCTTGCCGTGAAGATTTATTTCTTGTTTAGGAGAGAAGAAATGCAGGTGTAATTGCAAATCTCAGACCATTGATATCTCTTGTTCACTTGAGGAGCACTTGAGGAGAAATCTGGGCCTTTATCCTGATGGTCTTCTGCTTGTTTTAAGGTGGTGGGAGCTGTTTTGTGACTTGCCACACGTGGGTCACACCAAACAGTGGCTCAGTGGGCACTGAATGTCTATGCCCCCATCAGGGGTGAATATAAAGGATTAGTTTCTTGAGTCCCTCCAGGCCTGTGTTCCACCTTGGGGTACACAAATAGAGCACACACGTATCCCAAATACCAGCTTAACTCATCCTCCTCAAATACACTTCACATACAAAGAATTGATGTACAAATATTCTTTGCGTGTGAAGATTATTGCATCAACACTTGTGAGCCTCTCTTCTTCAGTATCTATATACAACAAGGGTTAGTTCTTTAATCATACTTCTATCCAAACTCTATGATAGTTTTTGAGGTTCTATCTCCTTCACAAGAGGACTGGGAAAAGGTCACAACAACTCTTAGTTTTGTTAGGTTAATGTTTTGTAACCAGTCCAACACCGCATTGCTTCATTATTCAAATTCTGCTGACAGTCTATCTGATGTTTTGATCAGCTGTTAATATTTATTTGTTAATCCCTGTTTGATTTAATACTGACACTGGTTTCATGGCTGCAGGATTCACTCCTCATTAGCTCATTATCAGGTCACAATGCAGATCTATTCTAGTTTAATTGTATATTCATTAGCAAGAAACCTTCCAGAAAGTAAACGGGACTTATTTCTTTCTTGCAAAATCACAACCAGTCCCTAAGGCTAAAGATGTATCAGGTGAGCTATTAAGGTATTTCCTTAATGCCTACCTACATTCCATTCAGCAGCAGCTCACTAGGAATGACAATAGACTGATCTTCCTCTCCTGATGGCCATTGATGGATTACCAAGGTTTTTTCTCAATTGCAATTTCCAGCTGAGCTGAGGCCCAACATTTAATCCATCAGTTCCAACAGCTTTTTAGGTTTCTCCATATTTTCACTAGCTTCCAAGGGGTATTTTTATATGTTTGGGCACCTCAGTCTTCATTTCCCAAGGCACAGGGAGAGTCAGGGATTTAGCTGAGAGCTGGGAGTAGCACCTCTCCTCCCTGTGTGCCTGCCCCAGGGTGCTTCCTTGATCTGTCCTCTCCACTGTCCTCTCCACTGACAGCTCCGTGCACTCTGCCAGGGACCTGGCTGGTTGCAGGTTATGGAAAACAGTAATGTGTTTAGGTAAGATCTTTGCTAAGTGGATTCCATGCCTTACAGATAGCTATTGATTTCCCATTTTGATACAGGAAAGTGAGGGAGATAATAAAAAAAATGTCATCTGCAATGGCTGTCCTTTTCTGCATGCAGCATTTCATCCTCTCCCTGCCTGCATCAGCCTTGCTCATGAGGGCTTTTAACAACTCCAGCTGTAATTAATGCTCACTCTTACTGTGACCTTGTGAACTAGGCTATCTCCTACTGCAGCTGCATCAATGTTTCCCAAGATATGGATTTCCTGCCTTTTCACAGACATTGCCATGTACTTTTGGTGCGAGTTCAGTAGATCTGAACATTTCCAGTGGACAGGAGCATTAAGTGCAGAATTGTGTTTTCCTTGCAGGCTGTAATGTCAGTGGGATCTAATAAACACAATTGCCTTTCAGTGCCGCGTCTCTCTAACCCGCACCCAGGTTTTGTTCAGGAAGGTGTTTTGCCAAGTGACCTGCTTTGACTCCTGTCAGGGGAATCACTGCTCTGCTGCAAGGACACACAAAAGGCAGCAGCACAAACAGGACCAGCCCTTGGGTATGGGGGAGGGATTTTGGAGGCTGCCTAGACCTTTCCTGGTAGCTACAAACCTCAGACCCCAGTGTGCACCTGCAGCAAGGCATCTTCAGCAGCTGTAGACTTTATCCCAGCTTAGACACATCTACTTAGAGTCATAAACTTTCCAGGAGAGAAAAGTAAAATTCCACCAAGAATCCAAGGTTTTCTCTCTCAGCAGGGGCTGGACTCCCACAGTTTGCTCTTCTGCATCTGTTAAATATTGTGGGCAAGTGATTAATGACTGAAATACTCTGTCCAACCGCCGTTGCAGGGAGCGAGGACATTTCTCCCTGTAGCTCCTGGGTTCCTGCTGTAAAATGCCTTTGAGCGAGAAAGGAAAGAGCCAGAATTGTGCCATCTAGTGACCCAAAGAGAGCGGGCATCTGTCCCCAGCCCCGTCCTCATCCCCGCTGCGCAGGAGTATTCAGCCCATAATGCAGAATTCTGGATGACAATTTAAAAAAAAGGATTAATGAGAATATCAATTATTTTCCCATCTTTCATGTCCAACCCTCCTGGCATTCCAAAGTGATGCCCTGTCATGGCTCAGCTGCCTCTGCTTTTGCTCTATTTTCCTGAGAGCCAGTTTATGACTTTGTTATTCAGCTCTTAATCTGCAGAGGTGAAAGTCCAGCCGTGTGCCTCACCACGCTCCCTTTGTCTTTTGCTTCCAGATGGTCACCAAGCAATTAGCTCCTCTGCACCGCTCCTGTTTCCCCCTCACAAGGCTTGCTGATGACAAGTTCTCCCACAAACACATCTGCCTTCTAGTGTTTTTTTGTTTTTTTTCTAGAGCTGTTGGCCATTTCTTCTCAAAGTCAGGAGGAAGTGTAAGTCAGAGGATGAGTGGCAGCCAGAGAGTCACAGCAGGACAAGTGCTTTTCCAAGGTGAACCCTATTCCTAAGGTGATGAATTACAAGGAAATGGCTTTCTTTCCTTGCAAATCTGGAAACATCAGCCAAACTGCACTAACGGCCCTCATTAAGAGCTGAGTGCTTATAAAAGTATCAATTACCCTGTGAAATCCCTGCTTGTGTAAGGATGGGAATGCAGGTCTGGAGAAACCTCGTCCATTCTGCTGGAGCACATGGGAGTGAGGTGGCAAGCTGTGACAGGAAGCTTTCTTAGGGGATAATAGGTTGGTGGGGCCACCCAGAACGCTTTTGTAGAAGGATGAAACCCATCCTCTTCTCCATTCCAGTGATCAGGAAGCCAAGGACCAGGGCCCTGAGCCCCTCCTCAGGGTACCCTCCTTCCCTGCCCCAAACCAGCAGCAATGTCAGTTGATGTCCCCCCCACAGCGACCCCACACAAGCTCTTTTATTGCAAATAATTCCTGCCTTTCAGCAGTTTTTGGAAGCTCCCGTGGCTCCTGTCACCTTGCACAGGTGCCACAGCACACAGGTTCTCCCACTCTGGTGACTCCGGATGGAGCCTGATTTTGTGACAGCCACTAGCTTACTTTACTACAAGCCACTTGTCGCAGTTCTGATGGAATAATTTGATTCCTTTTGTGCATAATTAAAGTGCCTCGAACATGAAACCAACTGCGCCTGAATGTACACATGTAGCAGAGGAACAAACCCGTTCCCTCGAATGTTTCTCTGTGCTGAAAGCCTTGCTTGCCCTCTGTTGGGGAAGCTTTTACCACCTCGGGAGTCACTGGTCCTTGAGCAAGAGGGATGCACAGGGATTGGAGGCATTGAAACCACAGCAGTCCTTGCTCGTTAGCCTCTCCAGCCATCTGATTAGAAGGTGACATTCAGTGAAATTAAAGGCAGCAATTTATTTAGAGCCAAGCCATTAATAAACAGGAGGCAGTAATGTTTTATGCAGCACATAATGCAGACAACCTGTGGAGCTCGCTGCCACGAAGGGGTCACTGAAGCAAACACAGTGTGTAGGCGGGAATCGAGTGACGGCTGATTTAATGCCCACTAACAGGCTATGCAAGCTGCAGTGACAAACATAATCAAATCTCATGCTTCAGGGCATAAATTGAAGGGGTTGAGTGGTGGAAGCAGTTATGTACATGAAAGATCTGATCCTGAGAGGTGCTGATTACCTGCAATTCTTACTAAGTTCAGCCAGCAAAAGGACACTCAGAAGTTGCTTGACTTCTCCCCTGGCTGAGGCTGTGCTTGCTAATTTTCCTTATTAATAAACCCAGTAATATTTTAGCCTGCTGGCACAAACATTCATTTGGCTACAAGTAACATTTATTTCCTCTCACACAAGAGTCAAACATTAAAGCTGCTTCTAAAATAAGATTTTAGGGAGATAATTTGCAGTGGTGCTGGCAAATAATTTTCTCTCAAAATATGCTGCAATTCTTTATCTAGCGAATGTACTTACATAGAATCATTATGAGAATATTATAACCTTTAGTGGATTTATCTTCCCAGTTTCCTTCCTAAGCACTGGAACTGGTGCTAACCTCACTCTACAGGTGGGGAGGTGCTCCATGAGGCAGGCTGTGGGGTTCCATGAATCTTTTGGGATACCAGTCCCAGATGGAGCCAGCTGCCCAAACTGGGCTCACGGCTCCATGGGAGTACAGAGCATGGGACCAGGTGTGACATCACCTTCTGCAGCAATAGAGGTCTGGATGCTTCCCCAGCCCTTGCCACAGAGGCAGAGAGGTCAGGCAGGCTGAATTCAGCCTTCAGTGATCTGCCCATGACAAACAAAATGAAATATTTGCTTTCATCTGGAATCCAGCTAAGGGGGAAATTCAGCATCTTTCTTTGGTAATTTGAGAACTAGTTAGGGTAATACCTCCAAGGAATGACTTTTGTTGAGCTGATCCTGCTTGGGCACAAGTTAGTCTGGATGGCTTCTTAAAGTATTTTTCCATCCTGGATGCAGTGAACACCTCAAAGGAAATGGCATTCTTTATCCTAATAGGTTTCTGCAGCTAAGTACCTAAGCCCCTAATTCATGTCTGTGGGGAGCTTCCATGTGGGTTCTGGGCCATTCAAAGACTGCTGGTCTGTAATGCCAGGGCAAGAGTAGCTGGGGACAGTCCCCATGAAATTAAGAACAGCTCAAATGAGCAAACTCACTCTCATATGCTCTGTAACCAGCTCCTACCACTGTTACTCCTCCATAATCCCTGTCTCTTGTTTTCTCTTCCCTGGCCATACATTTGCTGCCTTTTGCACTAGACACATCTGATATGCTGTGCTAAATATTTTAAATGTGGCAAACGATCCTTCATCAGAGAGTGGCATGATTGCATTACAATGTATTAGAACAACATGACTTTGCCAGAGGGTGTTTCTTGGCACAGCGCCGAGTGAAGGAGGCAGACCAAGTTTTAGAAGTAACTATCAAGTCATTTATCAACATTTGGTCCTAAAACACATTGGGTTGCACCAGCTCAAGCAGGCTTACAGAGATAAATCTAGAGGCTGAGCCAGAAACCCCAAATACATACAGGCCTTTGAGGAAGCTTCTTGAAATCCAGAGACATCAAAATGTCAAGCTGAGCTCCAGTGACAGATTCAACACATACTTTTGGCATTTATTCTGTTGCATTTAGTCTTGTCTTTCAGGTTCAGATGAAATATGTGCTGCTTTTCAGTCTCTCAGCCAACCTGTGGAAAGGGCTGATTTGATCTCACACTCCTTTAGCATGATGGAAGATCTCTGATGAACCAAGCAGGATCACTGAAATCCAACATGTGGTGTCTAGAGCTTGTTTTCCTTCATAACATCCTCATAAGATGGAGGCAATTCAGTTCCTCCAAGGCTGAAGCGTGGGGCAGGAGAAGAGGAAATCTCTGCAGTTGTGCAGGGGCTCAGGGATCCGGAGAATGGGCACGGAGGTGCTTCAGCAGCTGGGGAAAAAGCAAAGGCACAACTGTACAGCAGACAGGCGTGAAGGGCAAGTGTGGGAGTGAGAGGGGTGAGCCCAGGAGGAGCTGCCAAACCACTTGGAAACAAGAAAGGCATGGATGTAATTTTTGAAGGATGGCATCACAAAGCCTTTCACCTCAAATTACACATAGAAGAAGTTGGGACAGAGGAATTTGGGTGGGTTTGGGGCGGGTCCTCCCTGTGGAGACACTGTCCATGACCACCCAGAAAGCAGGTAATATGTCCTCTGGGAAGGGCTTAGCCTAAGAACAGAATCAGCTTTATTTTTCTTGGAGGGATGTTGTCTGGCCCAGCCTGCTGATGCTGCTGGCCATACTCCAGGTCAGTTCCGGATGCTACACATAGTTATTATAGCCCAATCCTCAAAATGTGGGTGCTCCTGGGGGAATGTTGGGAATGGCCACCACAACGAACAGCACCCACCAGGACAATCTTCTGACAGACCCCAGGGTGTACCAGCCAGCTGAGCTGTCTACTGGGGTGGCTCAAGTCAGACCAGTACAGTTTTGCCTGAGTGAGAAACGAAGGACACACACTGGAAAGGGCTGCCTGACACCAGAGCCTGTGGCTGCATGTGTTGGGCTGCTGAGTGCCCTGGCATTGAGGAGAAAGTCACACACACCTCCAGTGTTAGACTGGCCAAGCCCCAGCTAGGCACCTTTGGGACACATAGACATACAAGGGCAGAACCAAGGTATGGCTTGGAGAAAAGTGGAGGTGGCTTCAGCCCTCCAGCCCAAGGTCTGGACGTGTCCCCAGGATTCCAGGGCTGGACACCCCACTGCTCACCAGCAATACAGCTCCTGGTTGCATCCCAGCTCCCACTCAAGCCTGACTTTTACTGGGTTATGGATGGGCCACAGGAAGCCCACCAGGGCCAGCAGGACCCTGCAGCAGGGACAGGACTAACCGCAAAAGGCATCCGAGCTGCTGAGGGCAAAGACGGCCATGGTGCGTCGGGGGAGGCAGCTCCGCCGCTTCAGCCAGCACTGCAGGCAGCAGCAGATCCCGCAGGACAGGAGCATGGCCAGGAAAAACAACATCAGCAACCTAAGGCAGAGGCAGCAGGGGAGGAACAGTACCGTCACCATCTGCGGGCAGCACTGACAGATGGCTGCACGTCCTCAAATTAACATATTCATTAACATCTTTTGCAAATAGCCGTTAAATGTTGCGGTCTCCCCACCAGCACAGTGGACATGATCAAAGTCCCCAGAAACCCATGTCTCGCTCCTGAGTGCTCGGCAGCGAGTGCTGGATGGAAATTCAAACATTTCTCCCCGAAATCATCCATCGTTTCTTCCCAGCTCAGTTGTCAGCGTACAGTGAGGAGGATATGGATAAATGATTTCCATTAGTTTGTAAAGACAGAACACAGGGACAGCCCAGGAGCAATGCTCTCTAGCTATCAGTCTCTCTTAACGCCTTTCTCTCCATATATCCATCAAAGAATATTATTTGCCAGTTTTTCCCTCTAAAACAGAACTGAAACTTACCACACATACCAGCTGCTAAAGTTTTCATCGCTCTGTCCAACGCACCTAAAAAGGGGAGAATAAAAAGGACTTCCAGGCCAGTGTGAGGGGGCTGCTGTACCCACCCACATCTACCAACACAAAGAGAAGCTCCATCAGTAAGTAGAAGATTGAGAAGTTTTCTTCCATGAAGGGACTTCTATTAAATATTTCTCTATGTGGATGGGAGCAATGCAGATGATGCAAGAAGCGGAGTGCCACTTGTTTGCTTTTCAACACTGGCACCCACCACCAGCGTTTTTGGCTGAAAACCCAAAGGGTTGCCAGCCTCAATTTCCTCTTAAAAAAACCCCAAAACCCTAAATGGCCTTTTTCTGGAAATCCTCATTCCTCTGCTGTGCTGGTGTGCCAGGCAGGAGCACAGCACCCCTTAAAGAGCTTGGGATGGGGGCAGCCCAGAGAAAATGAAGCCACACTCACCTCTTGCCAAGCTCACAGTCCAACTCAGAGTCTGCTAACTGAAAACACACACGTAAATCAGTGAGGGCAGGTATGTGTTTGTTTTTTACAATTCACTAGTGTAATTACTGTTCTCAGAGTGAGAAGTCAGAGAGGAAGAGCCACTCAAGTGCTGGTCCTGCAGGGCTGAAACCAGACCTCTCCTTGGGGATCTGCCTCTGCAGGTCTCTGCTCTGAGCCAGCTCATCAAAACCAGCAGAGAACATCACCAAGAGCTCAATAAATTCAATAGCTTGCAGATGAAAGCTAGGCCAAGGAGAAAGCATTCCTTTTGATGTGAAAGAGGGAAAGACAAGAGCAGGGAAACACCAGCTGCAGTCTGAGACCTGCTTACTACACTGGACTTTGCTATTCAGAAATATCTGCTGAAAATGTCCCATAACCAAATTCTTGTCCTGTGGCTCATTTTTTTGGGGAGCTAATTGTGAATGCAGCTGTAAATTGGAGCTGTTCTGACCAGAAGTGTGCTCTACCCAACATTTTCCTGTTTTCAGATAGCAGTGGTGCATCATTCCCAGAGTCAGGTTTCAGGTATTGCAAATATGTGAACCTGAAACTTGTTTTTCAGGTGTATTTTCTACTCTCAGCTCACGCCAGTTTGTTTTTGCAAGCCATGTTGATCTTAGCCTCAGTTTCATGTTATCTGTGCAAAAAGTAACCAGAGCGGTTCATCAGTATAATTGAATCCAATTCAATAGAATTTTTTGGCTGCCTGGTGTTAGGTGTGTTATTACAGTTGCCCAATGTTGCTACAAAAAAAATTCAGGTCAGGTATAGAATTGTGATAACACTGGAAAGCAGAATGAACAAAATAGAGGAATTTAGATTTATTTCTTGGAAAAAAAACCTATTAGAATGTAATTTGTAAACAATTACTTTGGATTTCCCTCTGCATATACCCAAAACACTTAAAGATTTCTGACTTTGAGACAAACTGGAAGGCTCTGTTCTGAATTAGAAATTTGTACAAATATGTATAACTGAAAGACCTCATTTTAAATCTCTAATTAACAGGCTCTTTTTGTTATGCAAAGCTTAAGCTACCGTAAACATCAAGAAATCCCTCCACAAATCTCTATAAGGTGTCTGATCCTGTGCACACATTGCCTTTCAGTCCCTAGTTTCACCAGAGACTTTTGGATATAGTACATCTTTCATATAAAGCATTATCTGTGAAATTTCATGAGTGGCTGAAACCCAAATGAGGAATAGAAAAAAAGACAGAAGATTCAACTCTTCCAGACGTGTCCTTTTAAAACTGAGCTAATTTGCCATGTCACACATGCACCCTGATGCAGAATATTTTAATTCTTTTGGGTTTTTTTGCACTTCAACTGATTATTAAAATAACAAGTCAAAAGCAGATAGCTGATTGCTGTGATTACATGTATCCTGAGTATTCTTCATGGCTGAATGACAACCTCTGGACACTCTTTTATCATCCTTCAAACCACCTCAGCAAAGCCACCTTGGCATAGTTAAACTGCAGCAAAGTGCATCTGCTCTGAGGCAGGAATCTGTCAGAGCAGACAAACACCCACCCGTGCTGCTGAAGCCCCAAGCTTTTCCATCTCAACAGCCACAGACAGAATAAAGGACTAAGGCAGTCATGTTTTCTCTGCATTAATTGGTATTTTTGTGAGCATCAAATCTCCCCCAAATTCATTATGTCCTCAAAAAAAAAAATCCTTCACACACAAAAAAATAAAAAGGCTTATGACAAAATTCTATAGAAGTGGGAATCTTCCCCCCGAAAAATCCCTAAAATCAGCCTGGTCCCAGTGAAGGGTTTGGTTACCTGGAAGAAGGTAAAACACAGAACACCAGTTCCTGCTGTGATCCATGAAGTTAACCACAAAACTCCAGGTCTCCGCATCATTAGTGTGAGAAACATTGGCAGAGCTTTGTTTGCAGCCGTGTTTTACCCTCTGTAATTTGGGGCTTTAAAAACTCCTCTGCACATCGTGCCTGCAGCCAGAGAACACGTTACCCAATGGCTTCCTGCGCCTCAGAAATCACCGCTAGCCAGGCAGCGAATTTGGGTTTGCAGGGACACAAACAGCTGCCAGAAGTTAAAGGAACACTGGTTTAAGGTCAGCACCTCGCAGTTGTTTCGGTATTTTCATAGCTGTTCACAAATTCCTGCTGCTGAAGCTTAGTTCCATATTAACCCACGGCTGCATTTAACAGGGCCTGCTACAAATAAAGAGTCACTGGAGTGGGTGCAGTGGGGCCACACTTCCATTGTGTGCTGCCATCAGACAGAATATTGGCATTACAGAAAAAGCATGTCCTGTGCACTGTGCCTACCACCTCAAACCTGCACCAAGGATGAAGGAAACCCTTCCCAGCCTGAGACAACCACCATCAGCATCCTTACTGCTGTTATGCAGCTGCCAGGGTTTGGTTTGCCAGGAAAGTGTAGCAGAAAAAAACCCATACATCCCCAGTGCTTCTTACAAGGGACACAAAATTTCACTGCACCTTGGTCCTTTCCTGAGGACTGATTTAATTCCTATAGATCCATCCAGGTGATGTGGTCAAACAGGGGTGGAAGATGGATTACACCATAGCCTGATCCCCTCAGAAGGGGCAATCCCAGTTTGTTCAGCAGTCAGTAATAGGTTGTCACTGAAGTTTACAGCCCGTGGCTGAAATGCACCATTAACTGCAGCTCTTCCAGATTTAACACAAAGGGTGTTGCCATGAATATGTTTAGTCATTACTCCAGAGTTAAGCATTATGTTGGGATGCCATTACTTCCGTAATGATTGACAAAACCGAGTTGCTCTTGAGATGTACCTCTGTGGCTTTGCTTCAGCTGAAAGGTCAAGGAGCTTAACCAGCTGTGATATACATGCACAACACAGGTTTGTTATTTAATGTTCAGGTTTTGCATAAACCCAGGCCAAGCCCTGGCATTCTCTAATGTTTACTTTCAGCTCAGCACTAACAAAAGGTGAGCCCCTGAAATGATGCCTGCTGAGAAGGCATCTCTCATGATGGTGCTAAGTGTATGTGCTACATAATATAAATGGTCTGAACATGCTGTCCTGCTTCAGACCAATCCTTTTCAGTGTTGCTCAACAGTAAATTGCCAAACCAATTTCTTTTTCTTAAAAGAAAAAGCGCCTGCAGTATAAAAATGTGCACAGCCTTGCTGGGAACTGTGTGACTCCTACAATTCCAGGCTTCAATGAGGTCATCCATCATTGAACTAATTTCAGTTGTCTTCCTCTCACAATTACTTCCCTCATGCCAGCACCCAGGGTACTTTCAATTTAGAGCCACCAAATGGATCAACCCCAGTATTTCAGGGGCAGGTACCTCACTGAGCTCCTGGTACTGAATAATAACACGTGGCACACGTACTAGGTTTGTTTGCAGAAGAAAAGGGAAAGGATTGAATTCTGTCACTGCTCAGCTCCTGGCCTCGAGGCAAACTTTGATATTTTCTGCTGGTTGGCCCCATACAGGGATTCCAAGGAACGATGGTAATTTGTGAAGCCTGTCCTGCATACTCTGTAGTGGTGTCAAGAGCAGAGAGAGTTGGCTTAAAGGGGCTCCACAAATAGCCCTGTCTTTTGCTCCAGAAGTGATTCCATTACTGAAAAGAGCTTCTGCCTCAGCAGGAAAAATCTTCCTGTCCATGATCAGCTGAGCAGCTTGAATACATGAATGTCATAAAGAGCCTTAGCACTTGCTCTAAGACAGTTAGGACAGGACAACAAAAACCCAGAGGAGTTTTACACTGAAATTCGTGGTGGGCTTGGACCCCTCCTGCTGCTCCTTGCCTGCTGTGGCACTGCTGCCTCCAGATGCAGTGGAAAACTGCAAAACTGAGAGACCCATCTTCTGGATAGCTCTGTGTCCAAGGGCTATCTCCAGTCTGAGGGATTTCTCCAGGATTTTTGTCATCCCCCCCATGAGGAGATATATGCACACATAGTTGCACACACACACGAAGATAACCCCTGCTCCCTCCTCCTCTACTGACTGGATGAAAAGTTTGGGATCTCTTTCCTCCTCAATTATATCCACCTCATGGGTGGACTTGGAAGGCTGCTCCCTGATGGATGTTAACTCGTGGCCATTAGATTAACATGCTGTTATTTCCTCATCACCTTATGTTGTTGCTAGGTGACAAATGCATCTCCCGGGCAGCAACGGGAACTACTGAAACATACAGCAATTTATGACTGTCCATTATTGCTCTCCTTAAAGTGCTTGGTCCTCTCAGTGGGAAGAAGATTCTAGGATCAGTGCAGTTCTAGGATCACCCAAAGAGTGGCTTTCCAAGTTGCCACAGAAACCATGTCCACTGGGAGCTGGCTCTTGCTGGGCTTAATGAAAGGGAATGCAAGATGGGGAGACAGGAAGAATTTGGGAGGGCTTGTCAAATCTGAGAGGGTCAGGGTTGGGTTAGGGGTCTGAATTTCAGGAAATGGACTCCAGGTTGTATTTATATGCACTAGAAGTGCATGCCTATGTCTCCTTCAGTGTCATACAATTAACTTCATACATGTTTTTAGATTGAGCCAAAGTTTCAGGAAACACCTCGGGGACTTTTAGATATTGGCAAGGGTGGGAGGCAATTTACTGGCAAACAGAAGCCCACACAGAACCCCTGGAAGCCAGTAAGCACAGCTAGCAGCTTAAACTCTGGCTTCAGAGCATTTGGTGGTTGCTGGGGATGACTTTTGGGAAATCAATCACCTTGCTAGGTGATTGACGAGCTTCCCAGAACAGTCCAGAATGAGACTGTCAAAGACTCAGAAAGAGAAGAAGGAGAGCAGCAGCAGGAGTGGTGGGACATGGAACAGAATGGAGAACACACAGAGATGTGGAAGGGAGACAAGGAACATCAGGGCAGTCCTGCTCTCTACACCGAGGTCAGATGACAAGAGCCTGTTTGCTTTTTTATGCTGCAATGTTTTCACATCACCACCACAATCAATTCTTGCTCCAGGTCAAGGCCACTGGGATCTCTCTTCTCCCTGCTTGACTTCACCACCATGACCATCTGAGTCTTTGCTTTTGCAGCTGCATCCTTGGCATCGAAGCTCAGGCAGGCTGCCACCATCCCTCCTGGCCTGGCCTGGCCTGGGAAGA
The DNA here is from genome assembly GCA_013400515.1 of Erpornis zantholeuca. Classification (NCBI taxonomy): domain Eukaryota; kingdom Metazoa; phylum Chordata; class Aves; order Passeriformes; family Timaliidae; genus Erpornis; species Erpornis zantholeuca. The sequence goes on along the minus strand of VZTN01002270.1, from coordinate 747,242 downwards.
CTCAGCAGGCAAATTCAGTTTAGCCCAAGAGAAGAGCAGAGTAATGGGGAGGACTGAGCATTTCCTCTTTTCAGCAGGAGAACTAAGGCAGCTTCAGTCTCATCCTCCATAAAGGGAAGCCACAAGGAGCTGCTCGTTCCCTACACACACACTGAGATGACGAAATCCAGCACTGGGGAGAGCTTTTTAAGCTAATGGCCAGTGCTGGCACGGGAACAAATGGGAGCAAACCAACCATGAATAAATTGAGGCTGGAAATGCAAAGAAGGTTCACCCCATCCGGAGCAGCAAGGTTGAGCAGCAGCTTGTCCGTGGGAGGAGTGTGGGCATGAAACCAAATGGCTCCTGGGACGCAAGTCAGCGGGTTCCCACACAAGATGTAACCACTTCAACAGGACTTGCTGACCCAGGGAGCCCTTTCCCACCCCCTGGAACCACCCCAGTGGGTCCTTAGACCCTCAAACCCCTCCACGTGCAGAGGAGTCAGCCAAAGTGGCCCCGTGCTTCAGTGAGCGAGGGAGGATGAGCATTTTAAACCAAGCCCTGCTAGAGCTGGCACGTCCTGTTGTCTTTCAGAAGGGTTGTAGCCAGTTGCTGCTCCCTGATGAATGCAGCCCTTTGTGAGCCTGTGCGGGGGACGTGCTGCACAGGGGGAAGGAGAGACTCCGGGCACGGATTTAAATGAATTAGAACAAGGATGGCATTGTTCTGCTGCATCCTCCCCAGGAGCGAGGCTTCGGAGGTCACCCCTCGCATCTGAGGCAACTGCAGCTACCTCGTCATGTTGGATAGTCCAGAGAGCCCTTTTTCACCTTGTAGTAACTACACTACAATCTATTTCACACTCCTAATATTTTCAATTCATCCAAAAGTGATGGAAGTCCTTCCCAGGGGCACAGATCAAAAACTGTGTCTTTCTGGGGTCCCTGGAGGGTCTTAGGACCCCCCAGGGCAATTTGAGGGGCTTTCCAATTCTTTTGGACTCCAACAGCCCTGCTGTATCAGTAGGGAAAATCCAGCACAGAATGGGGTCAGTGAAGGCTTCTGCCTGGCAGGAAGCTAAAGGAAAAGGAACCTCCTTTAGGTTGTGCAAAAGAGATTTCTCCTGTATGTGCCTGCATATCCTATACTGAGAACTACAGAAATCTGAATTCAATACACAGGTGTTCATACATTCATGGAAGCCAAAACTTTAAAAGTACCCAAAGTCCCAATATTGAAGCTTTGTGAGAAATTGCTGTGATTTGTCCAAATACTGCTGTCCCAACCCTATAAAGAATACCTGAAGTAAATACTGTAACAACTGAAATATTAACCTTATCTTTAAGGACTTAGGCAGGAGTTTTCTTGCTCTGGAATTTCCACAAACATCTTGTGTGTGCTGATGACTTTGGTGCTGATTCTGCTCTCACCATTAAATACAGAAATCAGTGTGCAGTGATTTATTGAGAGCTGTGTTGTGGTGGGGCAGGGTAAAGCTGAAGTAGTTTAGAGAAGTGGTTATTTTTTTTCCTCTTCCAAGTCGAGTTTTGTCTTTAAAACTTAAGTTGGATCCTAAAAAAAAAAAAAAAAGTGCCAAAATAATAGGATTTGGGCTAAGCCTAGCAGTTGTTTAGTTGTATGGGAGAATTCAGAGCTCAGAATTACATTCTGAGATCTACTGCACCTGAGAAACAAATTATAGTTGGGCTTCTCTTATTTCTGGCTCACACATTAAGACATGAGCTAATTCCCAGCTCTGTCACTGACTTCCCAAATATCCATGAACTTCTGTGTCTTACAGCTCACCTGGAAAAAGAGTTTAAAGGATTTTTCATCTCAATCTCTCCAGATACCACTGAACCTCATACAGAGCATGTCAGCAATCAGTTCAAAGGGCTGGATAGCCCTCAAGAGTTAAGAAACAGAAAAGCAGAATTAAGGTTAAAGCTGATAAAATTAAAAGCAGCTTGAATAAAGAGAAAGATGAAATATACCAGAAATACAAATTTATCACCAGCAGAAATTTTTCTCTTTTCATTTTCTTGTGTGAAATTGGAGCTGATTACAACTACTTGAACCCTGAAGTCTGCTACTGTTTCTTTGTACTCCAACAGGTCCTCTTACTTTTCATCAGTTAAAATCGTATGTGGATTTAATCATTAAAAATTATAGTTAGGCTTTAGTACTTTTTCATAATATCTCTTTTTTTGTTGTTGTTGCTCTGTTGCCAGGAGCTAAGAAATTACAGTGAAAAAATTAAAAGCCTTTTGTATTTTCATCCCTGTAATTTACTTAGCTGCTGGATGTAAAAAGACAAAAGGAGAATAAATTGCTTGAAAGCAAATAGAGGCTTCATTTTCCCCTGCCTTTGAGTTTCTGATATCACATTGGACACCACATGGGAGGTTTTGGCTGAGAAATTAGCATGAGACTATCTGGCACATCCTGAAACACATTTTCAAGGCAATTTTCCAGGCAGAACCGTTTAGCAATGAATGCTGAAATGCATCGTGATGCTGGTCATTATCAGCTGGCACATGTGCTTCTTCAGCAGGAAACCCCGTGGTCCAGGGGTTTCTAGCTCTGCAAGAGGGCCCACGTGGGCACAGGGACATGGGCATGTCTCTTGTCCCTCCTGCAACACCCACACTCCACAGGCTCCGTGTGCTGCGTCCTTAAGTGAAGGCACCTCTAACATTTCAGCCTAAGGCTTCCTCAAATGATCCAAATATCTACTCTTAGCACACTTGATTGCTTACCACCCTCCCATGCATCTTGAATTCCTTCCAGGTACCCTTTCTGGGTTTATTTTGAATTGCTGGGGGCCTCAGGTGCGGCCTGTCCCCTGCCAAGCACCCCCAGCCCACCTGGGCTCCATGCAGGGATGGGCAGTGATTTCAGACCCTCATTCCTCTCAGGCAGTCAGTTCAGAGCAGGCTATAGCCACACTCCTGTGTGCCCAGAATTAGGGAGGGCTGATAGCAGCACTTAGGGATTCAAGAAACATAGGATCAGCAGGCTGCTCTCCAGCCTTCCTCTTGTGACAGATAGAATGCCAAATGCTCTGCCTGGGAACATGGTGAGCTGATGCTGTGTCCATACCCACCTTGTGCTCCCCAAGAATGTTGCAGCAATGTGTCTGGGATCAGGGTAAGGATGAGACAATGAGGATCATCTGGGTTTGCTTCCCTTCCAAAGCCCTGTACCATGAGCCAAGCTGCCCTCTGGCCACCCAATTCAGAGCTCACCTCCTCTCCAGGCTGGTGCCAGGATGAGAAACAACGTCTGGAAGACCAGATGGAGAGCTTGCATCTTCCTCCCCGCTCTGCAGGAGTTTTCTGCATGTATAAACAGAGAGAGATATGGGGGATGCTTCCAGGGCAGACAGGGATTGCAAATAAGACCACGCAATAGGAAGGCTTAGCTTAGCCCTTTCTCCCCCTCAACAGCTTTACTGTTTTACTTTATCTCCCACTTTTACATATTCCCCAGGAATATATCTGAAAAACACACTCCTGTTTATAATTTCAACACAAACAGCCAGGCTCTTCACACTCCTTTCTTTTAATTCACCCTTTGATTTCTCCACTGATACCTGCTTCTGCTCTCTCACAGGTGTTTACAGCTCTGGAAGCAAGAGGTGCAAACACTCAGAGCTGTCCTTGGAAGAGGTGAGGGTAATTCTGTAGAACCTATTCAATAGGAAGAGAAAATGAATCCCCCACTCCTCATTTGCTCCAGTGATAATCTCCTTCTTCTAGAGCAAACAAACTCCAACTGGCCAACTCTTTTCTTGTGTTTGTGGGAGTACTTTTTGTGCTGCAAGATCACTTAGATGTGCAGGGTGCCATGGGCTGTATAAATGTAGGGCTCCTAAAACATATGAGAGCCCAGACGTCAGAGAAGAGACCCTTTCCAACTTTGACCTGCCTGGCAACCAGCATTAGATACAGACCTATTTCTTAAATCTCCCCATTCTTATGAGGTATTACTCATGCACTACCTCTCCAACTGTGCTACAGATATCAATGAGCTCTAATCCTATGAGAGAAGACGAAAATATTTAGCTTCATTCCCTGTTGTGGTCCTTGGGCACATGGTTTGTGTGACAGAAGAGAGTCTTCCAGGGTCTCAGTGGGAGTGCTGGGGCTGGAACCCAGCAGTGCTGAGGGTCAGCTGCGTTGTGTTAAGTATAGAAGCTCCCACTCCTAAAAGGTTTCTTGAGGAAGGTTTTCCAGAGGAACATCCTTACAGCAACGCCTGTACAAACACTGAAATCGCAGCTCAGACACTCACCTCATCTCTGGTGCACAGACCTCTTCTTCCTTGATGCTCTCATCCATACTCCCATGCTCTCCTTATTCTTGCAAGCCCTGGTGTCAGGAATAGAATGGGCCTAATCCTATGAGGTTCAGAATTCCCAAAGCCTGCAGGTAGGGAGGATGGTGCTGGGTCATCCTTGGGGTGAAACCCGGCCAGCCCAGTCCTGCCAGGCAGGATGTTGCACCAAGGGCCCAACACCGGTGCACAGTGGGCCCTGAGTGGAGCACGACCATCTGTGAATTTACTATTCCTTCTCAAATGCTAATTAGTTATTTACATAAAACTTTGGAACATTTTAATTAGTTGTGTTAATTTAGAATTCACAGAAGAGAGCTATAAAAGTCTATTATATGGGATGCTTATTCAAATGAAGCTTGAAATGGCACATGGTGATGTACTCACAAATCTCCTGCCAGCACAGTGAGAAAAACGAGAGGGTGGCCAGGCTTTGAGTGAGACAGCAGGAGACTGACATTTCTGATGCACTGGGTAAAGCTGAGAAGCTGGTCCTAGTTAGGGAGATGGTCCTTCCCCACTTGAGGTCTCAGTCTGACAGTTACAGATTCATATTGTCCCAGTGTTGTTGCATTTGATGTGTCCTCCTCCTCCTCAGGGGAGGATTAACAGATCTCTCTTTTCTATCTTTTCTACCTGTCAACTATTTTTTTTTAAAAACTTGTAGGAAGTCATGATTAGGTTTGAGTTGGTTTGAGATGATTCAAATCAGGCTAAAAATGGCCAGCAGTTTATGAAGGCAGCAGAATGAGATAGATGGACATCAGTCCCTCAGTCACATGTTCACACCACCCTGTTCCTTTAGGAGATTAGGTGAAGCAAACAAATGCACTTCAAATACAGACTTGCCAGGTCTAGAAGCACCCCTTGCTCTCTTTCAGCCTCCTGGGACAGGCACCACAAGGCAGCAAACCTCCCTCCTGCCCTGCACAGGCTGTGACAGCACCCCCAGACAGCATCACTCTGCCATCCCACCTCTGGGTACTGCACTGGCAGTAAAGGCAGAGTGTGCTGGTCCTGCCTCAGATGGGCCCTTATTCTCAAGGCAGGTGGAAAAGGCTTTCTGTCATCAAGTTCATCTTTTTCACAGCACTAGACTCAATTAAAGCAAAGATGCCTGTAAGTGGCTGGACTGATAACTCTGTAAATCCAGCTATCTCAGGTTGCTACAGAATCTAAATTACCCCATCACCATTAATCCCAAGACAGAGAAATATCCAAGCAGTTATATAAAATGAGACACTCTGCTCTAAGATTTCATCTGGCAGGGAAAACCATTTTCTGTATAAAATACAGCCCACTTTACCTCTTGAGGTTTAAGACTTAATTCAATAAATCTAGAATTACGCTATGGAAAATCATCTCCCTTGAAGGAAGTTAAATTCCAGCATCACATCCAATCGTGACAGAGTTGCTCTCTGCCTGAAAAGCTTGAGGACAGCATGGAGTGTGTGGTATATCCAAAACGTTATAAACAGAATTCATGGGTGGTGACATTAAAAGTGAGAGGAAACAACAAACTCTTATGTGGTCCATGACAAAACACCTGTTTTCTTGGTGCTCGCAAGATGTGTAGGAATATTTCAGTAACATTTTCTGAAAAACAACAGAACAGTACAACAGAACAGTAGGAGCATTGCACTAAAAGAGATCCACTCCACTAAAACCAGTGGGTGATCTTCGCTTCCTGTACTTCTTTGATGGCCCATGGTCTGGTGTTTTGCAGACTATTGGGCAAATAATGCTAGAAAGGCCATGTTTTCAAACCAGAAAGAAGGTTTGGGATGCACAGATTCCATGGACACGTATAATTCTGCACAAACATGGAAAATGTGATGGTACATAGCAGGGAAGGATCACAGAGGACTTCCATGAGACGCAAGAGGAGGCTGCCAGGAGCAAGTGACCTGTTCATTGGTCTGTGGGCTACACTTGCAGAATAAGAAGCAGATGTAAGTCCTGATACAAAACCTGTTAAGAAGGGAGTGGAAAACATGTAACACAAGTTTTATGTTGTCTGTGAAAGCAGATGGACCAACCTAAGGATGGACTAGTTCACCTGGAGATGAAATAGCTGACCTGGAAGTGTCTGCTTCCATCTCTAATGGCTTCGGGGGAAAGGATTAGGACACACCTCAAGACTGCAATCCCATGGGAGTAATTTGTTGATTTGATGGAGGCCAGCCTGAGATTGTTTAGTCTTTATCAAAGAAGAGTCTGAAGATACTTTGACAATCACTACCATCATCAAGGCAAATCAGAAATATTCTCTGGGCAAGAATTTGCTTGATAACAACAACAGAAGGGAGTGAAGCTGGAAGGCACTGTCAGCCAACTGGCAGGTAGTTCATGGGTGTCAAATCATTTAATCCAACTTTCTAAAGCTCATCATAAGATTTTACAGCAAGTGTATAAATGCCCTGTGAAAGCCAAGGCTGCTGGAAATTATTTAGGACAAGAGCCAAACAGAATTCAGAAAAAAAATTAGAGATCACTTTGGAAAATTTGTAGGACAATATTTTTTTGAAAGCTTTTCTGTTATGATGCATAAACTAGATTCACACTAACAGAGCTGCAGAAGAAACATAACTCATAATTAGTCTCTTACTTTCCTCTGGCTGTAGTGGGGGCCAGGACACCAGAACCGTGCTCAGCAAAGCAATCCTCATTTCCAGTTTTGAGCTCTTACTATTTATTCAGAGCTCACCCATTGACCCATCTTCCTGTCACAAACTGATTAAGTGCACATGTCAGAAGGATTGCCAGCAATCTACAGCAATCACTGGGAAAGAAAAGGGAGCTGGAGGGTATAAAACAAGCAGCTTTTCATTAGTGACTTCACTGTGAAGGAGCTGGAAATCATGACAGGCCAGTGGCACGTGTCAGGATAGTCCAGAGGAAAGATGGAAATGGTTGGGGAGCTTGGTCAAGAAAAAGTGCCTGCAGCCTTGCCTTGACCTGAGCATTGATCCTTTTGTCCAGGTTCATAAAGGCAGGGTCCCAGGGCGGGCTTGGGATCGTAGGCACAGCATCACCTCACTCTGCATGAGATCCACCCCAACCTCACTCCTACAGCCTCCACCCCTCAGAGGTGTCTCAGCATTGCCCAGCATGAATGCCTACATGGAGGAGAAGCTGGTAGGAGGAAGGACATGCTGCCTGTCCCTCTGAGTGGAAGGAGCAGGCTCTTTCTCATCACCAAGGAATGAATAGGCTTAGTCTCAAAATCTTCCACCTGCTGGATTAAAACTGTGGTTTTAATTAAACCAAGGAGGAAAAGACAGAGGAGGAATGGTAAAACAGAGTTTGGGGTGTGGAGGTTGTGCTTTTCTTTTGTTTGTAAGTTCATTATCTTGTGTGTGAGAAGTGGCCCAGCATGGTAGAAACAGGTGCTGGAGTGAGTTTGTCCATAGCATCAGGGCTGGGGCATCATCTCCTGATGTCCATGCCCGTGCCCCAGCCTTGACATCTCCCAGGCTGGCCAGGACTTCCCAGGACTGCAGGCAGGGTGGAAAAAAAATCTTTCACAAAGGGATAGATCTTTCCTCATCAGCTGGGAGGGGTGAGTAGATCTACTCTACACTTCATCAGAAAAGAGTTTTGCAAAGCTTGTGTACTCAATTGATGAAGAACTGCACTTGACAGATAGAAAATGCACATCACATACTGTAAACCTTTCCTAAAAGGGCATCACAAATTCATCACTCTGATGAAGTTCTTAATATTTTTTTTAGAGCATCATTTATCAGTTTAATTTAATGTTACTTCAGTTGCTAAGGAGCCATGATTGTGAACCTCCACCAAAAAGGAGTTTTGAAAGCTAATGTCTGGACATCTAATTGAAAAATATTACAAAACTCAAGCTGAGGGCTACCCTCCCCAGCCACACTGCACAGTGAGACTGGAAATGTTCTGTATTATATATAATAACACTGTTTATTAGTCAAGACTTGTAACTGTTGGAGAGACCAGCAAAATCACAAAAGGCTCAGTAGAAGAGACTTGCAAATTAGTCTCATTACTCTTGAAATTGAACTGCTTTCCATGCTCCTGGCAGAGATACCTCAAGGATACTGAGATTGCCTGTGTATTGCATTTCAGATCATGATCGTTCTGCTTCACACAGTAATGTACTAAGTCTCCATCAGGCCAGTGATGGGAAGGGGGATGTTTACTTAGTGATGTGTGAAATGATGAATAAATCTTCAGGAATTATTTTGGGGGAGAGGGCAGTGAGGGGAGAGCTTTATTACGTTCCTGGATCACCACCAATTGCAGAAATCCAGAAAATTTGCACATCTTTCAAATAATGAGCATCAAATGGGAAAAAAAAAAAAGGAAGGTTCAACGCTGGTTCAAATTTCTTCACTACCAAAAATGTTCCTTCATTTCAATTAAATCTTGACCTATTTTTAATCAAAAGAGCCTGCTGTGTCTTTCTGCCTCAGAAGACTGACATTGCCAGCAGGATGCTGCAGTCTCAGGTCCCAGCTCCCTGGGGAGTGGTGGAGGATTTCCTTGGGGCCACAGGGTGCAGGGAGGCTCTGCTCCATGGGGCCATGGACTGCATCCCACGTTGTCCAGAGCAGCTCTCCCCACCACCATCCCTGCAGGGCTTACCTGGCATCACACAGCAGGTCTCAGGTGTACCAGCACCTGGAAAAAGAACGAATCAGGCCCTTCAGCTGCCAGCCCAGGCCTGGCACAGGCTGGGCCATTGCACTGGACCCACTGCAGGGTCACAAAAAGGGACCTGAGCTGGCACTGAGAGGCATAAAGTGGAGAGACAGGTCAGTCATTTTTCTAGATGAATATTTTCAGTGAAAAAAAGATAGAGCAATGTTTTGAATAAGCTCCTGTGACATAAATAATAAATAAGCAATATAAACTCTATATACAGACATATACACATACATGCATGCATTATGGAGAGCTCTTCTTTACCCATTAATTCCCTAGGGAGTTAGAAAATCACAGCTAAAAACAATCATTTGTATGCAGAGATAGACTGCACAGAGAGACAGAATTTTCTGTTCTTACCAAGACAATAGTTTTTGGAAAAACCTCAACAAATTAATGTGAGCCATACTCAATAATTTTGCCTAAACAAACAGCAGAAGAGATATTTTCAAAAAGTAAGGAAATAAAAAAACCTGATTGATTTTTATATTTGTAATTTCATAAGCTTTAATTTTATAACACTGTTCTCAAGACCTGAGCAATTCAACCCTCGTATGATTCTTCTAAAAAACTGAGTGTTTATTGCACTAGCACGAAACAGGGGTGAGGAATACTCACTAGAAAAAAGGTAGAACTCCACAAATTTGATTTTAAGGGTGTTTAGAACAATCTTTCCAATTTTTTGATTCATCATCAAAGCCAAAAGGTTCCCAGTTCTCCCAGGGAAACTCGTGTGCCTGACAACCAGGCAGGTGGGCCATGAGCCAGCAGCTCTGCTTGCCCCTGCCATTCCCTGCTCTCACCACCTGCCATGGGGGACACAGGCAGTCCCACTTCTGCCCCAGCCCTCCCACTTCATGTTGCATCTTTACACCACAAGGCATGAATCCTTGAGCAATAATATTCAATCTGATATTGCATAATCTGCTGAGCATATAAAAATTGGGAAGATTAGGATAATGTCAGCCACCAAAATGAGTTTGGTGATACTGATTTAAAAAAATATATTAAAAAATCAATGTTTTCCCTGGACCATGGGAGGATGAGATGCTCCCTTAACATTTGATGGGACTTTCAATCAGTATTTCCTGCTTTTTCCTGGCCTTTTGCAGTATCCCCCTGACTTTATTTCTCATCTTGAGCACTGAAGGTTTAATCAATCATTGCTCCTCCTGCTTCTGGAATCTAAGTGGTTCAAAGCACTTGTATTTACTGAATGTTATTAGGCCATGGTGATGAAGTAGCTCTGCTTGGATCTTTAATCCACTCCTTGTTACAAAAAAACATAAAATAGAGCTGTCTTAACCTGGTAGCATTTTATCAGGTGAAGCCCTGGCCACTACCTGGAGGGGAAAAGGGCTGATCTTCCATATTTCTCAAGGCTAATCTTAAGGAAAATAGAAAGAGGACAACAGATGCCTAGTGAATTTTTGCTTTGCAAATTAAACCTTCTTTCTTTTGTTGAAGGCAAGGCTGGAATGTTCCTTATTTTGCTGCAGAAACCAGCAGTAGTTGATTTGATCCATAGTACCACCAAACTTTTTCTACCACACGCCTGGAGAGTTGTTTCAGGAGGAGATGACAGATGCTACCAGCAATAAGCAAAGGCACAAGCCCTTTGGATGTGTAACTGAAATGCAAAAGGCTTGCTTAGCTACTTCCAGAAGTACACCTGGCTACAGCGGGAGAGGAAAATTGGAGAGCTGCTCCCTGGGGACTTGCAACAGCCTCCTCTTCTGCAGGCAGGCATGCAGATGTGGGATTCACAAGCTCTGCTACACTGGGTGTCCATGCCCTGCTTTAGGCAAGTCTCTAGGCCTGTGGGATTCACAAGCTCTGCTACACTGGGTGTCCATGCCCTGCTTTAGGCAAGTCTCCAGCAATCCCCTCAGCTTGGTTTTTCACTGTATAGAACAAACCCCAGAGAGGGCTTGTGCCATGGTTTTTCAGAAACCCAGTTCCACAGAGCCACAAAACTTCACAGTGCTGAACACTCCCATGTTAGGGCTCATCAGGAGTTAACTAATGATAATATCTGTCATAAATACTTTTGGGAAGGCAAAACATCACCCTGCATTGCAGTTGTGCCTCATTCTTTCTAAATACAAGCTGAATACTTTGAACAAATAGTTATTACACTTCAGACTCTCCCCTTCAAGGTATTCCCCAGTGACAATTTTGCTTCACAACGAAAGAAACTGGTTATTCATTCAACAAATTAAATGTTTGCCAGAATGGCATATTAAGAATCATAGAATGGTTTGGGTTGGGAAAGACCTTAAAGATCATCCAGTTCCAACACTCCTGCCACGGGCAGGGACACCTTTCACTAGACCAGGTTGCTCAGAGCCCATCTAACCTGGCCTAGAACACTTCCAGGGATGGGGCATCCAAAATTTCTCTGGGCAATCTGTGCCGGTTTCTCACCACCCTCACAGTAAAGAATTTCTTCCTGAAATTGTCTAAAAGAAATCAAACTCTGCACCTCTGCTGCCAGGCAGGACATGGCTTTACCAGCTGGCAGAAGGGACCCAGCAGCACATCAGGCAGGAACTGCCTTGAGCCTTCCTTAAATCCCCAGCAAATAATCCCACAGCCAACATTTCCGAGGTAGCCATGACCCTTGGGGACTGGACCTGAGATACACAGAGCACAGGTGTCAGCCCAGAGTCAGAGCCCAAAACACATTAACTCATTCACAAGCAGATGCAACATCTGTGAGCTGTTTTGCCTTGAACATCTGGAACACTTATTTTGCTTGGCAAGTCATCAGTAAGTGCTGCCTTCCCTATCTGTAAAAGAGCACTTAAACTTTTCCTTAATTTGCAGATTCTTATTTAAGGTTAAACTCATGTTTAAACAACATGCAATTCTTCTTCTTTTAATTAAGATTTATACAGGTTCCCACAGGTAGGCAAAGCAATGAAGTCCTAATGAGCAGAGAGTCTAATTATGATCATTCTGTAATTGAAATAGTGGTGTGCCTCAGAAAAAGACTGTTATGTTGCCAGATAATGGACTAATGAGCACCAAAGAAGGAGTAAAAAAGGTCTGTAAAAGTATCTTGCAGTCCTTATGAGGACATGCCTATGTGTGAGCACCTCAGAGTAGTATTCAAGCATGTTTAATGGAATATATAGTGTGATACATCCAAAGATTTATATCAAGGTGTTGGAAATGGCTGAAGGTCAAGGGCATACCAAAAGCAATAGAATTAATTATTAATGTGAGACAGAAGAAAATGAGCCAGAGACAGCTGCATGAAATGATTTGGGAGACAGATTAAAAATATAAAAAGGGAAGTCAGTGGGAGGCAACACTGGGAAATGATCAACATCCACCACAATATTGGTCCCATCGGCTGAAACCAGCTCCCTCCACGTTCTGATTGATGAAACACACCAGAGTCCGATATTTTTTCTTGCCTAAATGACCAGCTCTAATCATGAGCTCTACACATTGCTGCTTTCTTCATCATTCAGCTGGTCAGGAAAGAAAAGATAATTACAGAATGTTTGTTTAGTAATTGTCTGCTTCTATTTTCGAGTTTGCTTCTGGTGCTAACGAATGCGACTCCATTATGTCATTTATCATGTGAACAGTCAGGTTGAGGAACATTTTAAATCAGGAACTATTTTGGTTTTCATGAGAAATAACCCCACAGAACGACTGACAGCATGTGTGAGCAGAAAAATTCCATGCCTGAATAGGATAGGTTAGGTGGTTTCACCGGATAAAAAGCTTAAGGAAATATCTGTTCACCAGCAGAGCAGAGTGTTCATGGAGAAAGGAAGAGTTGTAGCCCCATATTTTTCCTCGCAAGGAAGTCCAGATTTGAATTTATTTACCTGGTTTGCTAGGTAATGTTTGTTTTTTATTACCTTTTCTCCCATCACCCTTTGCAAGGGAGAGATTTCATTTCATTGGATGTGTTAAAAATTGTACTTTAAACCTGACTTAAGTACAGGTAACACTGCACAGGTTTCAACTATACCTCAGGTGTGGCAAGAGCAGAAAAGTGGAGCTAAAGGGAAGATCCAACCTGACATTACCCACAGATATATCCGAAAAGTGATGGGGAGTCACAGCTTATTTACAAACAGCTCCCTCCCCATGAACTATGTCTATATCCAAACCACTACATTTTCTGTGTTATGCTGTAACACCAGGTACCTGACATTTTCCTGACTTAATGCAGCCCAATCTGATGCACTTGTCCTTTAGGGTGGGATCTCACACATATTCCCTACCCTTTGGACAGGTTGAATTCCTGGTGAGCCTGAACATGGTGGCTTGGGCTCAGTCACAAGGCTACTGAGAGCACACAACCATGTGAGAACAAACTCGAAATTTCCTCCAAGGGTATTTTTCAACCTCAGTTTGCTAGCTGATTTCACAACTGTGGGTTGAGAAACCTGTCTGAAGTGACTGGCCAAAGGAAAAACATCCATTTAATAGGGTGTCCTCCCAGTAACAGTGGAACAGCAGTTGTTTGACAATACTTTGGATAATGTCTTGAAGACTGTAGATGGCTAATAATAGCAGCGCCTTTTTTTCCAGAAATATGAAAGTCACAAAAATGATGGTTTAGAGGGACCAAAACTATTTATAAACTGAAGAAGAATTCAGTGAAGAGTTTTGACTAAAAAGGAGTGGAGGGGAGAATTTTAATGTGCTTGAAATAGAAGTCAAATCTTAAGGAAAAAAATGCAAATCTGAAGTATTTTAAGTGGTTTAAAAAAAAGTTGAGTGGCTCAAACATGAAAGGACACCTTTTGTTTCAGATCAGATGAAGATTTTATGTTTACCAGAATGAACAACCTTGATTTGAAATGTCCTCTAACTTCAGCCTTCTAAGGATGGGCAGAGGACTCCAGTTCACCCAGGATCCTTCATCCATGCTACATACAGAGAAATAGTAATACAGGGCATGTTCACAGAAAAAAAATTAAAAATTCTCACAGGCGTTGACTTCAATCATGGGGTTTATTGTTCGTTTCCTTTTGGCCAATTACTCTCTTCAGAAATGTCTCCCGCATATTATGAAGACTAAGTGCTAAACCTGGGAGGTCGTTTCACTTGCAGCCTGTCGAGAACATCTTTACATTTCTGGTTAACGACTTGTGAACTTCATTGTCAGATGCTGCCCGCGCCTTTGCCTCTCCCAGCTGATGGCTCTGTGCCATGAGCCGAGCAACTGCCGGGCTCCGAGGGCGCCTCTCGCCCTTGTGAAATTCAAGTTCATTCTTTTTCTGCTCCCCGCGCTTTCCCCCTGCAAATTTATGACTTGCTAACAAATGCGTTGCTCTCGATTCTCTCCTCTTCAGTGATCTTTAAGATCTCTCATTTCATAAGGAAGAGGCAGGTGGGTGATCTGCTTCCAAAAAAAAAAGAAGTTTCCATAAGCATGACTTGTGGAGTAAGGCTGCCTGTATACTCATCCAATTTCCATTGACTTAATTCAGTCTTTTTTTGTCAAATTGCATACCAGTAATTAACTGCCCTAACCAAAGTGTTTTCCTCAAGATGTCCACATTCCTGTGAGAGCTGGAGGTTTTACCCACACATGCAGGCAGCAGCCTTTCATCATTCTTCATATAAATTGAATATTTCCTCTGCTTGCCTTTACAGCTGTTCTCCAAACACCATCCACAAAACTAATGAAATATTCCTGTGGCTCACCCATTCCTTCAAAACCTTTGTCTAAGCTTGTTATATCCTGGGAGGTTAATATTTTTCGCACCTTTGCAGTGGCACAGGGCTGCATTGCGCTGATCTGGCACCTGGGAATCAATAGGAGTCAGGGTGGGAGGAATTACAGCACATTCCTAGTAATTGTGCAAATGCAAATTTATAACTCCAAAGTCTTCTCTAATGTAAATCCAGTGAGGTCGATAGAGGTAGAGCAAAACTGGCCATTCTGCTTCATCTGTTATCCTCATTTTTATAAGGATTGATAGCAGCTATTAAGAGAAAGGAACTTTCAAATGCCTGGAAATACACTAACCTGGGAAAAGAGCTGCAAGGATGCCAGAAATCACTCTCTGTGAAGATGGGTATTCTGCCTAACCAGAACAATCAGCATTGCTAAAAACCTCCACCAGTGTGAACTGCTACATCTCCATCAGCAGTGCTGATTAACAAGAGCAGAGAGCCCTGCCCTTTGGTTAAAACATGCCAGCCTGTTATGGAGGAATTCCCAATTTTGGCAAGTAACAGCATCTCCCTACATCGAGGTCTTGCTAACCTGGAGCTGCCCTTTCCAACAATTGTGTAAGGTTTTCTGCAGTTTCTTGAGTTTCCTCCTAAAATCTTCTGTTGCTTGTGTAATCTTTTTATGAGCTACACAAAAGAATTGTTTTCCTTAAGAAATCCTTAACATATGCACAGATAAACTGAGAGTCTAAAGGTTAATGTTGCTTCATCACTGCTGAAGTGAAATCAAAGATTTTAAAAGACATTCTGCAGAATGAGCTTGCATCTTTAGAGGAAAATAAACTGTTATTGACTATAATAGTAAGATTTTGGAATATGCTAATGGAATTTTTTTCATTTACCACACTTGATGCTTATTTCCCATAACCATTGCAGTTCATCATCAGCCAGTTATCCAGAGAAGTTGGGTTTTATTCAGAAAAAAAATACTGTTGAAAAATTATTAAAGCATAAAAACATCAGCACAAACTTACGTCAGGACAGGAAGAGCTCTTACAAATAGGTAAGATAAAAATACACTGTATTAAGCCTTTTCTTGCTTTCTTAAGATCTTTTAATTGCTCAATTTACCCAGGAAAGACAGTGCGTTAGTTCAGTGCCTTTTCCCTTCTGCAAAGGTGTCAGCAAACCATCAGCCAGAGAAGCCAGGAGTCTGAAATCATCTCCAGAGACCATTCCCTGTAGAAATACCCATCAGTAGGGAATTGCCTTGATGCCAAGGCTGCATTCAGCCTATCTAGCTTTATTAATCTGCTGACAGCCTGCCACTTCTCACTGGCATCACTGAGCAAGCGAGGTAAACTGCAGCCTAATTAATGGCCAGGCTAGAGGCTTTCTTCAAAGACTGTCTGAGACAGATGCTGGTCTTGCCCAACAGAAATGCCAACCCAGTTTAAGTGTTCCTGCGTCCTCCACAGTCAGGCAATTTATACAAATTTGGTGTGTTTGAACACATTGTGCAAAAGGATGTTCAGGCATCCTAAACACAAACGGTGTCCAACATGCATGTAGTTGTGGGTCAGGCACGTGCCAAAAGCCAAACCCTTTAGCACGATAAGAAGATATTCCTCTCCATCACTGATTTGAAATAGCTTTAGTTTTATGAAACACAGACTCATAGGACTGGAAATATCTCCGGCCTTAGGCTGTATCAAAACATGTGTGACAGAGATTTAAATGGACTTGGATGCAAGTCATGTAAGGTCAAGTTTCCATTTAAGAACCATTTGCATTAGCAGTCCTACCACCGTGGTAACACAGGGGAAGAGACACTAACGATATTTAGCACATTAACATGGACAAAAGCTATTTGCAACATCCTCAGGAATAAACATAGACAAACTCAAAACAAAGCTGTGCTTGCAATCCCTCATTGTGCAGGGCTCTTACAGAGGTTCACACAAAAGGCTTCACTGGGCAGTGAGATTTGAGATCTGGTTTGGACACAGTCAGTACAGCAGAGAATACACAATCTGTGCCAGTCAGGCTCACCTGACACATGTGATCATGACTCCTCATGCATTTTGGTGAACAAGCAGTTCATACCTCTCTGAAAGCCGTGCTTGCCTGCTCAGCCAGGCACAGGTTCCTCGCTGGAAGATGGTCTCAGCAGGAAATGTTCAGCCCCATGTGTGGGTAACATCAGCTCCCTTGACAGAAGCAGATGGGACGTTCATGTGCTGCTATGTCAGAAATGTCTGTCATTCTCCCGTTTTCCCTGTGTCCTGTATCTTAGGTTATCAGGCGTGCTTCTCTCAAAGCCAGTTAAAAGGTAGGTGTCAAACACAGAAGGCACGTTCATTTATAACTACACAGACTATAATTATATGTAGTCTAGGGCTTATTTCCTGAATTAGGAAGGAGGGAAAATGGGTTAGGTGGGTGTGAATAACAAGCAAGAACATGTCTTTTAGAGGTTATGAAACTACCTTGATCCCCCAGTGTCAGAAATGCTGGCTAGAAGAACAAACAAATCAGAAAACTGTGCAGGCTGAGAGTTGGGACAAAAACAAAGGAATTGGGAACTGACAAGGGAATAGTAACAAGTTTCTGATTGAGGCTGGGAACTTAGTATTGCAAGCAAAAATGGAGGAGAAATATGAGGTCACCACTATAGCTTATTTGCAGAAAGATAAGTGCAATCTTGGGATTACCGGGTGAGATATTTCAGTGAGAAATAGGGACTTTAATGTCATTGTATGAAGCATTAGTGAGACCTGCTCCCATTTAATACTCTAACTACTTTTGGTAATCCATATGAACTTTAAGATTAATTGAAACCACAGCAGATGGAGGGAAGAGGTCTGAGGTGAGCTGAGAGTAATTTAGGAAAGAAGATTGAAAAGCCAGTCCTGTGCAGCTCAGCGAGAAAGAGAGACAAGAACCATCTCCATGAAAATACCTGAGTAAGGAGAAGTGAGCAAAACAGCTACTGAAATGAGAGCCAGTGCTGGTGCCAGAACAGGTGGGAAAAGGTTCCTGACCAGCAGGGACATGGACAGCTGGGAGAATCTCACAGAGGAGTAACAGGGAAAACCACAAAATTGTTCTAAATCAGAGCATGGTCCTTTCATGAAAAGAACGATAAACAACATTACTCCTGGCACAGCAGAGAGCTGGGCTCTGTGATCCAGGATCCTCCTGTGCTTGTAACTTTAAATTGCCTAACGGGACTAGAACAGCAGCAAAACAAAGCCTTTGGCCACTTGTTACTGGAGGTCTGTGGAATATTTTCACAGCAGTTGCAATGCCAGAAGCTCCAGTGTCCTGGCTCAGCACCAACACATTCCTCTGCTATTTAAGTCCCCCCCGTGGTTTCACTTAGTAATGCTACTCTTTGCTCCCTGTCCAAAAATTGTGGAAGAATGCTGCCTTTTTGAGCTTAAAAATGTTTTCTGTTTACTGAATTGCTCTCCAAAACATAGTATAATTCACTCTAGGGTGTAACTGTATTGCATTTTAACCTGCACAGAAATAGCATGTGCAAGTGTGGAGAGAGGATGGGAGAAAAAATAGCGATACAAAAATATCCTTATGACAGCACTGAGCCCAAGTGAGCAATATTAGCCTTATTTTACAGTAGGAAATTGTTGCTTCTGTTAATCCATAAACAAAAGGATTTGAAACCTTTCCCATTGAAACACAGAAAGCAGGTGTGGTTTGGGGCTTTGCTATCTGCTGTAGCTTTTAACCAGTCTCTGGAAACTTGGTCCTGAATCTTCTTTTATGAGCCTTTCAATGAAGTCTAAAGTTGAATTCTGGCTTTTTATCAAAATCAGAGAAAATTAATGACCCTGGCCTAAAGACCCTAATTTGCACTGGCAGGCTCGGAGTTTGGAACAGCATGAATTTCCCAGGGTGTGTGTGTCGGTGACTGTTAACCTGCATTACCAGTATTGCAACAGTGCCTGGATCCTCCCAAACAAGAATAATGACATGTCCTATCCTAGATCTGTATCTATGGATGGCAGATATTTACGTAGAACAAGGAATCATTATTATTATTATTAAATTCTTGTACCAATCACCAGACAGCTGAGCTACTCCCACAGCTGCATTAAGTATCATGACTAAAATATGCAACCCTTTTGTTATTTCGTCTTCTATGAGAAAAGTGGACTGTCGTATTTCAACAGAGGATTTTAAGCACACATTTTTCAGTAAGTATGTTGGAAAATACAGCTCATAAAATGTGCCTTGCTATTCCAGTTTTGTCTATATTCAGTAATGCAGCCAAGTTATACAGACACTTAAAGTGGCTCCAGACAAGATTGCATCCTGGAGCAGTGCAGGGAGCATGGAACAAAATACGCACTAATCTGCCCTTAGAGTGGGGTAAATTAGCCTCCATGGAGCTCTGCCTTAACGAGTTACTTCAATATTTGGATGGAATTGAGTTAGAGATGGCTTGAGTAGAGCTGATTCTAAGCACAAGCCAAGTAGGCAGATTTTCAAGGGCATCCACCACCAGGACGCAAAAGCTGCTGAGATAAGAAACTTTCTGCCTAATTTTGCTGTGCCAGAACCCTGGGAAGGGAAGGAGAGAGAGGTACAGGAGGAAGAGTTTTCCTGCTGGAGCTGCAGGAGCAGCCCTGGCTTCCCACCATGGCTCCTTCACAGCCAATGGCACAGCCAGGCTGCAGCTCCTCTTCCTCAGGGTGGGAGGGAGCTTTGGGTGTGCCCACCTTGGTGAGCTGGTGGGGCTGCTGAGGGCAGGGACGCCCTTTCACAGCAGCCATGTGTGCAGCGGTGCCTCATGGCCTTGCAGAGGGAGGGGGAGATGGGTGCTGACAATGGCTGTGATGCCTCGGCCAGACCCCTGGACAAGTTTTTTGTAGACGAGTGTCACGGAGTGGGGTGAAATTTGGTCTCCTAGATATCCTGGAATCACCTTCTGAGGATAACAAGTGAGGTGTTGAACTCAGTCCAGGTGTTGTAGCCAATAGTGCTAAGAAGCGCTGCGGCACTTTGAGCACACGGGAGTCTCCTTACGCTACAGCCTTTGTGTCCAGCCACTTCACTCTGCTGTCAGCCTGCCAAGATGTGATAAAAGTACCAATAAGGGCAGGCTCCTCACTGCCAGGATGGAAGAGACTCCAGGCCAACCTGAGAGGGCAATGAGCTTTCTTCACGGACGGGGGCAAGGGCACTCCTACACTAGCGCTGCACTGATAATCGCTGGCCACATTCTCCAGTAGCAGGTGCTAGACCAAATCTCTGCAGATTTTTATTCCACTTCTCAGACTCACTGACACAGCCCTTGCAGTCTATTTCAGGTGCCCACTCCTCATCCATCAACAATTTCAGCCTCATCCGGGCTGCATCTGTGCCAGCGATATGGTAAAAACGGTGCCACTTCTCTGGGACGAGGTGGCATCAGAATGCCCATGGAGCTCTGGGAGGAAATTACTGGGAAGGAATCCCAGCACACCACAGGAGAGAATAGGAAACTTCATTTTCCCGGGGGACAGGTGGCCCGCAAGGCGCGCAGGGGCTGCGGCAGCGGCAGGGCTGTGTGCGCCAGCCCGCTCCAGCCAGAAGGCGACAGCGTGCCGGCTCCAAGGGCTCCGGGCACCCCTCGGCCCCCGGCAGCTGCCGCCGGCAGG
>VZTN01002270.1:655996-726431 GCA_013400515.1 Erpornis zantholeuca | reverse complement strand
GCCGGGGACCCCCGCGGACCTCGGGGGACCCTCGGCGATCCCTCGGTGTGCGGGGACCGAGCCGAGCTGCGGGACCGCGGATTTGTCGCCGCTGCTCCCGCAGCCGCGCTGGCCGTGGCCCCGGTCCCCGACATGCGGAGGGGTTTGCTTTAATTCGCTCCCCTGGGCCATGGAGATCTGGGTATTCCTGGCTGGAGCGCTACACGCACTGAGAAATGCAACTTTAATTTTCACCCGCGTGCAAATTCTGATACCTGCTCTCTGCTGTCAAACGGGTCTCCGAAATGGAAGTGGGGAGAGAAGGGGGTCAGGCTTAAGCCGTAGCAGGGAAATAAAGTGTAAGAGACATGTCCAAGAAAAGAGACTGGAAGCAATTAGATGCTGGCAGCAAGATGGCCTTTGCTGTGCTCGTTGGGGGCAGCTGCCCCTTTATGTGAAGCAGTTTGGGGGGTTATCTGGAGTGAAACTGGATGGTAGGAATTGTTTCCTGAAAAAGAAGGGGAAAAAGGAAACCATCAGGGCTTCACTGCTTCAGGTGTCCCTTTTCTGTGCCAATGTTGCTTTTCCCTATTACAGTGGCAGTGCTTGTTCCTCACTCTGGGCTGGTTTCTTGGAGTGTGCCTGTACAGTGCTTGGCACAACAGAATCCTGATCTTGGGGCCTTAGGATGTCACAGTAAACTGGATTGTAAATGCCCTCTCACATGCACACTCTCTCTTTTCATCCTGACCTCTGTTTTGTGAATAGCTGGTTATAATGCTTGGATAAAATTCTGGTTGGCTTTACAGATCTTTTTTTTTTCTTATAAAATGATGGATTTTGTTCCATGCATTCAGTTTTTTGTCCTAGGAAAGGCTTTTCACTTCTGGATTTGGGAGATTGCAGCAAGCTCCTTATATTTTAAAAAAACCTATCTCCTTTGTAATTAAAAAGTATTATCTTCCTGACACTCCATTTTTAACCATGCCCCTCTTGGGCATGCAGAACTGTCACCCAACATACGCTTCCATACCTGGAAGGATTGTGAGGTGTTATTTATTAACTGTACTGTGGAGAGTCCGTATCTCATAACTTAGAGGGTCATTTATAACAGGTTGCTTTTGGCAGCTCTGGAAGATTTATTTGCTGTCTTGTATTCCTTGCAGGAAAGGCATCCCTTGTTTTCATGGAGAGCATCGCTCCAGCCCACAGGCTCATGGGTGGGTAGGCCTGGTGCTGGAAAGGGTCCTGCTTTCTGTCTCCATTGTCTGCCTGTGGTGAGCAGGAGAGGGCAAGCAGAGAGGATTAAACTCTAATACCCAGATATTCTACTTCCCTGGAAGTAGGTGTGGTGTTGTTGCTGGGAACACCTTGTCTGGAGGAGCTGTTAAGGGTGTAGGATAATGAGGGACATGGGGAGTAAGCCTGTGAGGACTTGGGGTGGTGGAAGCCTGCAGGGCACTGCAGTATCTGGGCAGTGTTGAGCTGGGAAGGTGGGAGCTGCTGCATGGAGCTGCAGGAAGGGCTGTGGGGCCAGAGGTTATGTTTCTTACTCGATGCCTCCATGCAAAGCAGGGGGCTGGGCTGCATCCACACAGCCCTGGGATTGCTTTCCATGTCTCTGTTTCTAACTAGAGTTCAAAGTGTCTACATATGATACGATGCTTGCTGTCTGTCCATGCCTCCCCAGATGTCCAGAAGGTCCTCTGATCCCTTTGGGGTGTGGAAGGAAAGCTTGTGCCTGATCACCTCTGAACTCCACTCTCCCCTTCCAGACTCTGTTGGTCTGTGCAGGTATTCTGCCTTTGAGCATGAGCACGAGCCGTGGGGATGAATACTGCCCTGTTCTGGGCTCCAGCAGCCTCATTCCCTGGGTCAGCACTACCCCAAGAGAGACTTAAAGAGGGTAGGGAGAGTGGTGTGGCAGCAGGTTGGAGGGTGCCTGGATACTTGGAGGTGTGGGAAATGCCTCCTTGCTAGCCTCAGAGCTTTAATTTTAAGCTCTGAAATAAGCATTTAGGAAGAATGAGGCAGAGAGATTTTGTCCCAGTCTCACTCCTTCAAGACCTGCATGAACCAGAAGCCAGTTCTAGGGAGGAAGCATTATACTCCTTCAGAAGAAGAGGCCAAAAGTTATGGTTTTGTTCCTTCTTCTTACTTATGTTTGGATTTCTCTGTTGGTTATTTTGGCAGGCACATGATTCATATTTCTTTCCCCATCTGTCTTGGGTCCCCTCTCTTGTCAAGTGTCCGCCCATTTCAGCAAGACTCTGACTTGCAAAAACTTGCCACAAAGCCTTTGAGGCTCGTGGTGTGGGAGAGGAGGTGCCCCAGCTTGGCTCTCAGAGCACGGGTTGCATTAGCCAGGGGGACAGTTAGGAAGATTATATCAGCATGTGAATGCATTCACATCTTTTTTTTTTTTTTTTCTTTCTTTTTTTTTTTTTATCATCCAGTAATGGGGAGTGCTTTGGGAATAAAAATAGAAATAGGGAAAAGCCTATATAAGCTGAAATCTGTGAACAGCGCCACGTTATCTGGGAACTGAAACACATTCTACAGTGGAGCTCACAGTTCAGACATTGCCTGCTCTCCTTCCTCCCCTCCCTTTCTCTTGACACAGCTCATGGATTTCGCTGCCCCCATGAGCAGAGCCTGTCTCCTCTGTGCTGCCAGGCTGATGCAGCCTGCCCAGTGGCATCTCTGTACCCGGTGGGTGAGAGACAGAGCTCCTCTGCCTGGGCAAAGCGGCACAGATAGAACGGCAGAAGGAAGGCAGAGCTGGCTGTCAGGTGTGCCGTGCCTGAGCTGACCCTCCTCCACACCCCGTGTGTGCTCGGGGGCCCCGTGCAGGTGGGGCTCCTCCATCCACGGCTTGTGGCTGCTTTGTTCGGCTCCACCATCCGCAGAACGTGCAGCAGAGATTCACTGCTAAACTGGAACAAAGCAGCTTCTTCTTTTGGGAGGTATTTTAGGATTTCTCCCCCCACACCGGTGCCTTTGCCAGGCAGAGGGCTAATCTCATGTTTCTCAGCCACAGCGTGTGGGGCTTTTGCACACGACTGAGCCAGATGAGCTCAGAGAGAGAGCAGGAAGGGAACTGATTTGGGGAAATTACTTCAAATGGTGCCTACGCTTTAGGGAATTTCAATCTTGGCCAGAGTGTTTTCTGTGTTCAGCCTCAGAGGTCCCAATAAGATATATGCACAGAACATGATATTCATAAATTCAGAGTCTTATTTTGCAGAAAGTAAAATACAGGAAAATGAGTCTACAAGTGTATGTATTTTGTTATAGGGTTCTCTAAAATTTATGGCTTGTAAAACAGTATTTTCACTACAAGTGAATAATCGTGTCTTAGTCTGTCCTTTGTTAATTTAACAACTCTCACTTTCATCAAATGGGAATATATCCCCAGGAATTCCTCTGACACAGGTTTCCCCTGAGGCTGGATGATTATCCAATTACAATTTAAAGAAAATTACAGCAAGGATAATTGGCTAAAGATAGAAGTATCTGAGAGCGTTATGGAAAGAGAAGAAGAGAGTGTGAGAGTGTGAGAGCTTCACTTTCTCATATGAATAAATGAGAATTATTTCAGTCCTTAACTTTTGCAGTGAGTGGATTCAAGGCCCCTGGTGTTTGGATCTCCCTCCCTCTTCTCTCCTTCCTCTCCCTCCCTCTTCGCTGTCTTGTTATGTGTCGACTTGATATTTATATGAAAAAGTTACATTGATTCTTGTGGAGCCTTTTTACATTTACATGTGTTAACAAAAAGAGACTGTTAACTTAAATGCTCTATTTGCGGCAGAGAATAAGAGATTTCCACGAATCCTGGGCTGAATCACGGAAGTGGTAGGTGGCTCCTTCTGGGAACACTAGGAAGGTGCCAGAGAGCCATTAGCTTGAAAATCCCACTCAGAGTAGGGCCATCAAGAGCTACCAGCTCTTCCCAGCTCTCTCTAGGTGCCCACAGAAGGAGACCCATTACCGTGCCCGGCAGGAGCTCTGGAGGGCCCAGCACTCCCATCCCATGTCCATCACGGGAATTGAGATCCCTGAGGTGCAATGGCAGAGTTTCCAGTCGGGTCAGAAGCATTTGAGGCTGCCTTCAAGCCCACTCACTCTTTTTTCCCTGTTGCTAACATCTTGTTTAGTCAAGGCTGGGCGAGCTGTGCTGTTTAACCCTTGCGGTGCTGGCTGTGGCCGTGGGTCAGGGGCTCTCTGGGGGCAGGTGGGAGCTCTGTGGTGCAGCCTGGCAGTGCCACGGTCTGAGGATGGACTTGGGCTCCCCGTGCAGCTCCCTGGACAGCTTTGCTGTGCTGCAGCTGAAATGCAGAGATACGACGCGAATCATGCACTTACACAAACACTTGAGAAACCTCTTCAGCTTCACTAAGCCGAGGTGTTACCAGAATTAGAAGAGGACTTAAAAAAAAAGAGTAAAGAAAAAAAGAATAATTTTTAATACCTCTCTCTTTATCTGGGAAAGCTGCTGGGTTTGCTCTTTGTTTGTTTGTTTGTTTTCCTCGCAGTTTTGTTTAATCCCTTGCGTGACTGAAATAAAAGTGTAGTGGAATATCTTGCCTCTCTTGGGCCTGATGCTGCTCATTTAGAGGGATGTGAGATTTTTCCGGTGTTCCAAGGATGTTTCTTAGATATTTGACCAATTTGTGTGTAAAAGCTTGCAAAACTGTGACTTAAATGTTTATGCTTAGTGCTGATAGGATGCTGTGGAGGTGTTTAACTGTATATTTGTAACAATTATTCTGCTTAGCAAGAAAGACATGTTTTCTTCTCAGAGGGAATTTTTGTTGGTTTTTTTTTGCCTTTTTCTGCCTGTGAGTTGTTGTTATGCTTGCCTTTCTTTATCATTTTACTTTTTGTCTTAGATGTAAATAAAGAGCTAATTACAGTTAATCTCAGTGCAAAGGAATGAAATTTTAAAGAGTGAAAAATAGCTCCCATCTGTTGGATTTGCAGTAACATTTTGGGGTTTGCCTTCTACTTGGAAGGATGCCAAAACTTATCTTGCTCAATTTAAAGTTTTCTTTGCACTATTTAAACTGGATTTTTAATAATTTATAAAAACAAACAGAAATGGAAATAGCTTTTCAAATTATGTTTGGTCATGTCCTTTATGTGGCGGTTGCTAAAATGCGAACAGCTCTAACTGAAACGAGTTCAAATCTCACCACCAAATTCTATAGGAACAGGTTGAAGACCTTCTGGAAGAGCATCTATTTTTCATAGTAGTATATTGCATTTCTCTGTTTCCTGCCTGCTGGGGCTCCATGTGCCCAACTAACCAGCCCCAAAACGACTTGTTCCAAGGGAACTGTTGCTTAAGTAGTTACTATATAAGACAGGCTCAGAACCCCAGGTTTTTTGTGGTGGGTATGTGTTACTTTTAGCCCCATCAGCTCCACTGACTGTTGAGCTCAGGGAATTAATCCATGCTTTGCACTCATATGTTATCTTTCATCTCAGTATCTCTGGGCGTTTTAGAGACATTAAGATGCACTGCTGTGGTGCAAGGTGGGGAGACGCTGTTCTAAGTGTGCCTGGGGAAACAGAGGCACAGATTTCAGAAGTCCCTACTAATGCACTCAGTTCAGGGACAGCCATTTGTGAGTTGTCTAATGCCTGATTATCAGGGAGGCACTACAGTTTTTCATGCACTGCATCTGATGATTGATGCCTACGTATGGTTTTCATGTACGTTAGCCAGAAACTCATATTTCTACCCTAAACTGGAGACTGTTTTAAAATCTTTAACCTTAGAGACTTACAGGAGCCTAGTAAATGGCAGTGTAAGGAGTCCAAATTTCTAGTTATTTTTTTCTCAGGTTAGTCCTGCTGCAAAAAGTAAAACCTCACCTCCCTCCCACCATAGTAACATCCAGGGCCCCACCTACATGAATTTATTAGCAGTCTGTTGAGTCAAAGCTCTGAGATGTGTAAAAAAATACTTGTTTTGACAGTAAGAGCCATAAAAATTCACTCTAATACAAATAATGGGATTTGTTCTGTTGAGAAATAGCCTCTCTTCCTTCAAGCACAGATACCTCCCAGCCCTTGTTTTTAAGAAGAGATCTGGGTAGTGGGAGGAGGATGTTGCTGCCCAGCTGGCAGGCTGTAAAGGTCTTGAGGGCACCCAGCCTCTCTGAATGAACACAGATGTGCTGCTGGATCCCAAAATGTGTTGCTCTAGCAAATTGTGCAGGTTGCATTTGAGCTGATGTGTTGGGGTGACTGAAGGATAGAACTCAGACTCCACTGGAATAACATCCCTGTGGACTGGGATGGGATTTCCTCCATATCTGTTCTCCTGAAAAAATAGTCTCAGTGCATTTACATTTCTCTTCCTTCCTTGTCCTCTCTCTTGTTGCTAGGTGGAATTTAGGGAGGCTGTTAACTCTGTCTCCTTCACACACACAGACTCCCTGACCCCAGGCCACGGAGAGATAGAAATGCTTTTCTCCAGGCTTGTCGTGTCAGCATTTTCTCCCATTGCACAGGGGAGCTGTCCCTTGCATTTCAGCTCTGTTGTATAGTCAGGAGAGTAATGTTTCCTTCTTAAAAACTTTTTTCCCCCTTATCTGACAGATGCAATGAGCCTGTAGTTGCTGACATGAAGTGTCAAAGAGCAGGAGGGAAACTGAGCCCAACTGTGTTGGTTTTGCATGGCCTACTTTTCGATGGCAGGGGAGCCACAGACGTGGCTTCTGTGGGAGCCTGCTAGAGGCTTCCACCATGTCTGGCAGACCCAATCCCTGGTGGCTCTCAAGATGGACATGCTGCTGGCCAAGGCTGGGCCCATTGGAGAGGCTGGTGGTGCCTTTGATAACAGATTTGGGAGGAGGATCAAGACAAAGTGGGGCAAGTGCAGTTTTAATTCCAGCCAGAGAAGAGGAGGAGGTGAGAACATGTGAGGGAAAACAACATGGAGATACCAAGGGCAGTGGAGGAGGAGGGGGAGGAGGTGCTCCAGGCACCGGAGCCGAGGTTCCTCTGCAGGCTGTGGTGAAGACCATGGTGAAGCAGCTGTGCCCCTGCAGCCTGTAGGGGTCCATGGGGGATGCAGAGATCCCCCCACAGCCCATGGGGATCCACGGGGGATGCAGAGATCCACCCACAGCCCGTGGGGAGGTGCCCATGCCAGAGAGGGAGGATGCCTGGAGGAGGCTGTGATCCAGTGGGAGACCCAGTGGAGAGAGAGGGCCCTGCTCCCAGGCTGGAGCAGCCTGGCCTTGGAGGACTGCACCCCGTGGGAGAGTGACCCAAAGTGCAGCAGGTTTGGGAGGACTGTGTGACCATAGGAGGGACTGACACTGCAGTAGTTTTGGGAGGACTGCTGCTCAGGAGATTGGAGCCATGTTGGAGAAGTTAATGGAGAACTGCCTCCAGTGGGAGGGACCCCACAGTGATGCAGAGGAAGGACTCCTCTGCCTGAGCAGCTGAAGAGAACCTTGGGTGATGAACTGACCAAAATCCCCATGCCCCATCCCCTGCACTGTGGCTGGGAAGGAGAGAGAGGTTGGAGGAAGAAAGGTGTTTTTTAAGGGCTTATTTTACTTCTCATTATCTTCCTCTGTTAGAAATAAATTCGTTTTGTACTTCTAAGTTGAGCCTGTTTTGCCCTTGGAGTGTTTTTTTGTGGTCCTTATCTCAACCCTTTGTTAATTTTTCTCTCCTCTGCTCAGCTGTGGCAGGGGAGGGTGAGCAAGCAGCTTTTGTGGGTGCCTGGCATTGGGCCAGCATCAAACCATGACACCAACTTTCCAAAGAAGCTCTGTGATTACTTCCTCTCAAAGCAAAGAGGTGAGCCAGCCCAGGGCTGGGGTCCACACAGATTGAGAATATGAAGGCATCCACTTCCTGGCACTGAAAGTGCTCAGAAGTGAAAATTTCAGAGGCTTTTCAGATTTTTGGCCCTTTGCAGCAGGGCTTTAGTGCATAGCAGTGTTTCCTTGTGTCTGCTCCTTGTAGCCTTTGGAAATGTCAGCAGCGCATGTATTGCCTTTTGTTTGTCATTCAGCTGAAGAAATGAATTCATTGCCCTTGTGAGATCAATCATATTCTCCCCAAATAATTAATATTGATGACAATCACAGCATACTGCTGCCTTCAGCTCCATCTCAGCCTTCCCACTGTGTAGGTGCTGTGGTCACAGAGCAGACTTCCTCAAAGTAGGCTCTTGGACTTCAAATTTCAGGGTGCTCTTCTTTGAAGGCTGGATTTCAAGCTGCAGTGATGGGGCCAGTGCAGGCAGAGCCTGAGAAGTTCCTTGTGATGGTGCAACTGAATATTTGCAGAGGGAAATGTTAGAGACATGGAGAGCAAAAGCAATAGGCATCACAGGGTGGGAAGGATTGTCTCTCTTGTTTCTCTTTTCCTCCTTTTTTCTGTGTGTTCTCAGCTTTTTCTAGTCCCCTTTGCAGAATGCAGCTATACTATGCTGACCAGAAAGGGACAGGTATGCAAAATTAAGCTGCTCTGATAGTTACCAGGAGGACCAAGTAGGTGGGTTTGGAATGTGGAGGGCTGGAAGGGCCTCCAGAGAACTGCTTTTAAGTGGGATGCTGTCCTGGGGGAGGCTGGTAGCTCCTGGGCTTTCTATTTTTATATTGCTTTAAATTGATTGATGTGTAAAGCACACTTGGAGCAGCCTGTCTGAGCTGCAGGACAGGGATTGAAGCATCTTGATGTCTTATTCTTGTTTGCTTTTACTTATAAGGTTAAATGGGATTAAATTAACACGATTAGTATAAGTATCAGGTGTGGAAATGCTGTATGTCCCAAACTTGAAAAAGAAAAGCTCATGTGACTTGCTTATACCCTTGAATATGTTGCTCATCCCAGGATACCCAGAGTCACTTGAGGAAATCATTCTCCTATGCCTCAGAAAGAGCTGGGGCTTCCCCACTGGCAGCAGCCTGGGTAAACCTGATAGTGGTGCTGGAGACATTGCAGCTGCCTGAGGAATTTGTGGCACGACAGGAAAGCAGATTCTTGGGAAGTGAAAGACAGTGATGATGTGCTCTGGAGCGTGGTGGTGCTTGGAGGATTTTTGCCTGTTGTGTCCCTCTCTGGAGGAACAAGAAGGGAAAGATGTTGTCTGAATATAGAGCAGCCATCCTGGGAATCTGGTCCTCAAGCACTTAGTGCTGTAAGGGGAGGAGACGAACTGAAGGAGCAGGATGTAGCTGGCAGCAAGGGCTTGAACTTAAGGAAAAAAAAAACCTCCTGGAGTGCTTTTTACACTGAGAGCCTGTTGCAGGTGGTGCTGAGCAGGGAGGATGTGGAGTGGGGCTGCAGGGCACTGGCTGGGCCAGGCTGAGTTTGCAAGGAGAACACCTCTCCTGGGAAAGATGCTCTGGGGTTTGAGAGTCCTGGACCTGTCCTGAAAAAGGCATTAAGCTCATCTGAAAACCTGCTTGAAGCTGGATTGTATTCTCTGGATTTAGAGACTTGTGCTGAGCTAGCTTGGGGCTGCTGCTGTGCAATCTGTTGCACGGTGTGGATGTGCTGCTATGTCCACTGGGGCAGTGGAACAACCTCCTAGGGAGGATAGTGGAGCTGCTTATATTGTAAAACCATTAAAAGGTCAAGAGGCAGAATGTATAAATTAAATGCTCATTGTCAGATGTCTCCAAGTGTTCCATGACAGTTAATTGGAACTTTTCCAGCAAGAGAGGGATCTCACTTTTGATTCCTTAAGTCTTCTCAGGTCTTTGAGCCACTCTGATTGCAGATTTCTTTTTTTCTGTGCAAAGCTTAGTTTGTCAGTTTATTTTGTGGTAGCACAATATGTGCATGTTTCTCAGAGCTCTCCTTTCACTATAACATAGCTGTCCAAAATAGAAGCATTGTGTCTGGCTTCATGGAAGATCTCAGCTCTCTTTGAAACACTGTTGGAAACTTTTCATTCCCTGGCTATTCACACTTAAAAAAAAGTAGACTATCTTAGCTGGATACCTTTTGCTTGAGCACAGAAGTGCTCTTGTAGCTTAGTGTTTGAACTGCTCAGTGGCCAGCATGAATCCATTTGTAATCTGTGCTGTTTGATTTTATAGCTGTGGCTCTACCTGCCCCTCTCCAGCCCACTCCACAGATCTCTAGGCAATAGTCTCAGCTGCTTATTTGACTTGTCCAGGTGTGCATATTTTGTAGAGGTGACAGAGAGCTTGTTTATTTTCCATGTATGAAATGCAGTATGCTCTGCCTGTTAAATTGGTGGCAGAGTATAATCAGCAGCACCCTGGACTCCAGCAGAACAGTGTGCAAGATCTGTAGAATTTCTGCTTTTCCAGGTCCTGAGAGGACCCCAGGAGAACTGCAAAGGGAAGCAGGGCATGCCAAATTTCTTCAGGTACATTTTCAAGCCCCCTCTCCACTTCTCTCCACATGCCTAGATTGCACTTTTTTCTTTTGAGAGGGAGAAAAAAGGCTTCTTCCTCTGAATTCTCATTGTTAGCATTAAATTTGTTGAGCAAAAGGATGCCAGGAAATGATATCTAAATGCCAATAGCAAATCACAAATTCCCTGCCTGGAAATCTCACCTCCATGTCCCAAACATTGGCACTGGCAGAGGCAAATCTTTCACTACCAAGGAAGCTCCCAGGAATGACTCACTGTGAATGAAAGTCTCCACACTTTTCTCTGAGCTTGAGGGGAGGCTGCTGCCAGCCCTGCCCTCGGGAGCTCTTGATGCTCTTGGAAGGGCAGCCTTGCTTCTGCAATTTGTGCTGCTCTGTTGAAGGAGAAATAGCTTGGGATCACCTCCCGTGGTGGCTCTGGAGCATCACACTGCTGAGCTTGTTCATCCCCATGCTGGGGATTTTGTAAAAAGTAATTATTAAAAAGCCATTAGGCTGCAGACCCTGGGCAGGGGAGGGGCCATGGTGGGTGACAGGCAAATGGAACCACCTTGGATGCCTGGTGTCATGTCCTTGGCTGGCAGTGAGCTGGCTGAGCCACTGATTAAGAAGACTATTTCCAGATTTTCTTGTTGCATGTTTGGTTTTGGTTTGTACTCAGTAGCCCTGGGTGTAAAGCTGGGTGTGAGCACTGTAACTGCCCAGTGCTTCCAGGTTCTGTGTGCCAATGGCCAGGTCTGGCCAAGCAAGGCAGAAAATCCTTTGTGCTAGTGACAGGAGGCACCTCCCACCAGGGCAACTTTCCATCTGACTCCCACTAGTTTAATTTTCTTTCCCCCTCTGCAAAAGCAGGTGGGTAATATCTGCTGTGATTCTAGCTGGTGAAAAGCTTTCAGGCTGCTCAGATTTCAGCATTTCCTTTGGTTCTGATGACATAAATTACTTTCGTAATAGAAACATTTCAGAACAAATTCCTTTCGGCCCGCTCTGCTGTCAGGCGTGCGATGGCCTGGTGAGTGCAGTTACCCTGGCACAGGTGGGAAGCCAGCATTGATTCTGCAGGTCCCTGCCTTGGATGTGTCACCTGTAGATGCAGTGACTGGGTCACACCAATGGCTCCTGTGATATCCCTGATTGCAGGGAAGGCTTCAGCCCTGCTTATTGCTGCTGAAATGTGCCTGGGAGCTGCTGCCGAGACAAGTCGGGCTCCGTGCCCTCGGGAGAGATGTGAATGCTTTTCCGAGGACAGCGCTGGGGACCCTCTGGCCAATGCACCTGTGTTTGAAGTGATGGGTGTGGTGTAAAATGCACAAGAGCAGGGAGAGTGCTGTGTGCTGCTTATTGTGCTCACCATCAAACTGCTGCTGGAATCCTCCCTGCTCTGTTCCTGGGAGCCATCTGGGGATGAAAATTGTGATGAACGTGGTTATTCCTCCTGGCAAGTAAAAGCTGGACCTCCAAAACCCATGGCCTGTCTTTCTGCCGAGGTCCCTAGAGATTTTGGTGTGACATTCTGTTCCTCTAGAGAGCTGTCCCTGAGACTGACCAGTTCTCTGCAGGAGAGGCTCCCCTTTGGGCAGGACAGAGTGGGACCATGGACACCACAGCAAAGGGCAGTGCCAGGCAGTGCCCACGTGGCCTCTGGAGGAGAGGCAGGGTCAGAGATACACTGCGCAAACCCTGGCTAAGTGGCACCAAGATGGTTTATGCTACAGTAATTCCTCCTTTTGTCTGACTTACTCCTGCACATACTGAAAAGCAAACGTGTTTCCTGGAGGGCTGAAGGGCCTTTTCCCATTTTCCATTAGTGTTTTTGCTGTTATTTTTCTGCAGCTGCTTTTTCAGGCTGCCCTTTGTCTGCCTTTTGGATTCTTTGAATTTACTTGAACTGTACATCTATTTTTGCCCATAAGAAAACCCAGCAAACTCATCGAGCAGCCTTCTCCAATGCTGCTGTGTGATGATGCAGGGACCCAGGGCTTGTGGGCATGCTGTGATTGGGACCACAGAGCTGTGCCCCCTTCCTGAGCACCAGCTCTGCTCTGCAGCCCATCAATCAACCTTCACCACCAAGTCCATGTGGCACAGAACCAAAGCATTTCCTAAGCTAGCCCACTCTGGATTTTGCTGGCCTTCCTATGTCTGCATCCCACTTTTTGGGACTCTCAAATGCTTTTGAGATGGGACAGAATTATAGAAAGAAAATAGTATGTAAAACCTGCTTTGACTGAAGTTATTTATTTCCCCTTTCAGAAATGGCTTTATTTTAAATGCCCTTTCAGTCAGAGCACTTAGTGGCAAGGTTCTGAAGGGTGCTTTTGTTCTGTGGTCCATAGTGTGACTTCTCAATGAAAAGCAAAAACCTATCAGCTCTCCCTAGAGGCCTGTAGTTAGGAGGGACAAAGGCATTTTTCTTGGAAAATGCAGCATTGTTCTGTAGAATTGGTACAGTGTCTTTGAGAATAGGTGTGCAGTAGTTATGTCGAGTGCAGCTCTCTTTGTTAATTACTTGACGTCTGTCTTTTGTTTTATAATTGTTTGGAAAGTGCGTGGGCTTTGCGGGGTCCATGCTGCTAAAGGCAGGAGGAATGATGCCTTGCTGAGGTCTGTTTGGCAAGGGTATTTTATTAAAAGGTGTTTTATATTAAAATATTCATTTTTTTTTCTGACATAAAAGCCACTTGTGACCAGTTTCAAATGAAAAAAAGCAAACCTTTCCAGCCCCTTTGCTCTTAAGAGCAGGAGACACTTCCATGACTGTGTTTCCCCCACCCCACTTTTCTTTGCTCCTCAGTAGACAGATGGTGAAAGTTTGAAGAAAAAAGTTCTCAGGAAGGAAAAGGGAACAATTTCTGATTTGAAATGAAGTGAACATTTCAATTTAAGTTCTTTAAAAAAATATTCTAGCAAGAGCTGTGATGGATCATTTTCCCTAACCGCTCTATGAATTATTATTAAAATGTTAATTTATGGAGACATTAAGAACACCTTGGAGTATATTGGTCTCGTGAGAAGTTCCTGGAGTGCTGAGGATGTATCAGAGCTCTCCAGCTGCCTTCTGGCTGCTCTGATTGCCTGCTTTCTAGCTGTGGTGTGATTTCTGAGCTGGTAAGCTCTCCTGCTCGCTGACTTTATTCCTGGCTCCCTTTAGCGTTTCCTTTTATTTTCATTTGCACTGGGTGGATGCAGTTGGCTGAAGCCCTCTGCTGCAGCCTGGGTGTGCACTCCCTGGCCTCTGGTTGCAGCCACAGGCGCTGGTGTTTCGGTGCAGTGTTACGGAATTGTGCAAGAAGTCCATCGGACACCCCTGGAATTGCATCACAGGCAGGAAGAATGGAAACTCACTCTGTCCCATCACGAAACACAGAAGCAGGTTGCTGAGAAAGGTTGAGAAAACTCCTCCAGTTCCTGGCAAGACCGGGGTGGGTTGTGGTCCTATGGTGCCAGGTTCTTAAGGGCATTGCAAAACCCACCCCTCTCTGCAATGGCATGCAAGGCTCTTCTCCCGTCACCAAGGGACTGCTGGGGGAAAACCTTTTTATTTTGGGGATATCACAGGTTTGGGGCTATTTGGCTTTTGGGGTTTTTTTGAGTAATCATGTACCAGGAATGGAGCTGGACTGGCAAATGCTGGCATGGTCAGGCTATCCAGGAGGTTGTGATGCCTCCCTTTGGCCAGCCCTTGACTCTGTGCATGTCTCTTCCATGGCCCCTTGCATTTTGTATAGAGTGAGAGCAGCTAGGGCTGTGGTCAGCTGTGTCCCTTTTCTGTAATGGAGAAATTGCTGTAATCTGACAGGCTCTGTGTCTGTCTGTCTCCACTGATAAGATCTCTGGAATGCCTGGAATGAACCAGAAGTAAATCACTCTGTGTGTAAGGCTTCTGATTTTATAGCTGGGTAGAGCAAAAAAAAAAAAAAAAGGATTTTCCTACTAGCAGGCAGAGCATGGAAATCTTGGATACCTAGTTCATGGGAACAGAGACCTGGTGGCTCGGTGAGACAGTTGAAAGGAGCATGTTCCTGTGAGCATAGCTAATGGATGTAAATATTAGCTCACTGCAGAGTTCATGTATCACCGAGTGAAATGTAGTAGTTTATTTTGGCCTCAGGCCACGCAAATGGCCCTGCTCAATACAAGGGAAACTCATCCAAAGTCAGTAGTTCCTGCTTGCTTCAGGGCTGAATTCAGTCTGATTTGTGCAAAATGCAGGAGAGAGTCACTGGAAAATAAGGGTGAGTTAGGACACGCTGTGCATTTAGCTAATGACAAATGGAGAGGGAACCATGAGGGGTCTTTATTATGGGAATGATTCCCCACCACTGTTTACACCCCCTCTCTTCAAGCATCTCAATTACCAAAAGTTCCTAAATTCCTACCAGAAGTGCAGCATGTTGGCTCCCTCTGTCCAATCTGATGGCATAAAGGTGTTTTATCTTTCTTCAGCATTTCCAAAGGGTAGGAGTAATTAATGTTGTTTCTTCCCTATGGAGTCTTAAGTAACAGTGGGAGCTGGTTGTAGGTTGCAACAGAGAGGGGTTTGATAAGCAGCTGGCATTTTAATTTGGAGAAAGGTGGTAGGGGATGATCAGCCATCTCAGTTGGATCCCAAGGAAAAAAACCTCACTTTTTTCCCTGCTTCTTGACCATTTTTGAAAGCCTGATGGCTTCAGAGGCAGTGTGCAGCCCTTCCCATGGACTGTGCAGGGAAGAACAGGCATGCTTCAGATTTCCTTTGTCTCTTTGAGATGAGCCCAGCAGAGGGAAGGCATGGCACAAAGGCTTTTCAGATGTAAGCTCTGAAAAGGAGGGATTCAATATCCGCTGCTGGGTTTTGAGTAGTGCGGTTCACGTGTCGCATCCTTGTTAATCTCTGCAATCTGCGCAATCTTAGGTGTTCTCTGCTTATGCTCAAAGCCCTTCTGTGTACTGCATATATTCTGGACAGGTTTTTGAGGGACGTGTTTAAGGGAGCTCTGTGGCTTCTCCCCCCGCACTTTTAACACACCCTGATGGAACAGGTTTCTCTGTCATCTCATGAGCACGTTCCTGACAGTATCACCATGCTCATTACTGCATCTGCCTGGCAGAGCTGAGACGCTTTGATGAAGTTCAGCCTTTTAACCATCTCTTCTCCCTTTGTGATCTGACAGCACCCAGGAATATCAAATGTGACCTTAACCCCTTTAATGAGAGCATCCAGTAGATGTCAGTTTTCATGACTACCAGCTTATAAATTGCATCCTGAAAAACCTGGAAACAGAGGGAAATTTAATTCCAGTGAGTGAGCAGCTCTGAGAGCCGAATGCCAGATACAGGAGTGGGCAGCCAGTGAAACTCTGGCAGTGTACATTTATCTCAAATTACAGGAAATTGTGTTCTGTAGCGGGAATGGAAGAGTTTGGGATTGTTTTTTGCTTATCACAGCTGCTTAGAAAGTGTAAGGCTTTGTTTAGATCATTTCTGAAGAGTGTACAAACCTGACACTCTTTTACTCCTGTGAGTTCCAAGGAGGGTTTGACTGGGAAGAGCTGGTGAGGCCTCGTCTTGCCTGCACTGCCTGCAGGAACAGGCTGAAGCAGTCTCTGGCAGCCAGCCCCTTTGTGGGTCACTGGCAGCAGACCTTGCCAGTTCAGAGTGCTCTGGTGTGGCTGTCCTGTCAGAGGGTCAAACACGTGTTCAGTGCAGATGTGCCACAGCTCACCACTGTGAGTGCTTCCTGCACTGGTTTTTAGAGATGAGCAGAAGGAGGGTCTTGGCAAAGGACCTTCTTTTGGGAGTCAAAGCTTGGGATTTCCAGCCTGCAAGTGTCCATTTCACTCCTTGTGCTCCCAGATATAGACTACTCTGGTGACTTAAGTCAATGATCTGGGCTGTCCTCTTCAGAGCCATCACCTCCCAGGCTTGGCAAGCTGCCTGCAGGCAGAGTGATACTGCCACGTGGGTGCTGTTCTTAGGGAATCTTAATGAAATAAAACAGGGACATGCCAGAATTAAAGGATCACTGGGTGGATGGAGGGATAAACACATATACTCAGAGTCAAAAAATAGCCTGCAGTGGTAAAACAGTGTCAAATAACCAGGTCTGTGTGCTTTGTCTCCCAGGATGAAGATGGTCAGTGTCCTGCTGGTTTCACTCTGGCTGTCCATGGTCACCCTTGGCAGAGGCTCAGGTAAGGACATGGCATGTGATGGACCTGCCCACTTACTGTGCAGAGAAGAAAACTGTCTGCAGCGAGTTTTTCTGGATTAAATGGTTGTGTGTAAATAGCAAAATGCACAAACACAGTGTTAATTCTGGTTGGGTGTTGTACAAAGATCTGTGTAGAGATGACCAGTGTGGTGTGAACAAGTGCTTTAGCAAATAGCAACAGCATCTCAACCTAAACGTGCTTTGCAGACTTGAACTGTCCCCTTGGTCAGTATTGTTCTTGCCCTTCTGTGAGGGGTGAAACCAGGGCTCGGCCCATGGAGCTGCCTTGTCACTGAGTTACAGGAAGAACCCTGAACTCTGCTATTCCTGGCTGGATCTGGAGGGGACTGAGATTCAGCTCTCCAATTCTGACTCATGCCTCAGCAATGCAAGGGGAGAGGGGAACTTCTAGAGTAAGAGGAGCTTTGATACCCATCTCACTGAGTCACTTTCCTGACAGGAAATATGTTGTCATGCTCGCAGCTCCTCTGGCACTCGTTCAGCCCAGCTCTTGTGTAGAGGCAGATTGTGCATGTCTCGGCTCCGGACTTCCTATTTGGGGGTGGAAGGAGACAGCATGATGTGCAGGAGGCGAGTGGAAAGGGGGAGGGAAGAAAGAACAGGAGCTGGTTTTATGGGGGGAAATGTTCAGAAATAAGGGCTGTGCAGGGGTTTGACAAGTCCCCCCGTGAACCCTTGTCCTTCTTCAATGCTGGCAAACAAGCAGTTACAATATACCCTGAGCAGATGAGCAGCTCTTGTGTCATTCTCTCTTGGACCACACTGAGTTATTGTGGCCAGATTCACAAAGTGAACCTCAGCAAGGTTCATCTCAGTGCAGTGTTCATCACAGAGGCTGAAGCCTGGGAGGTTTTTCTCCTTGGGCTGCCCAAGGGCTGCAGGCACTCAGAGTAGGCTGTGATCTTTAGTGGGGCATGTCCCATCCTGGCTAACAGGGGCTGGGTGGAAGGGTGAGCAAAGGGGCAACAGCAAAGGAGAAAGAATACACGGCCTAGGTCTCCTGCAATAAGCCCTAGGTAGTAGGAGTGCCTGGGGAAGGAGGGCCCCAGCGACATAGATCTCTGCTGCTTGCTGGGAAAATCCCTGCTTGCTTCTGGACAAGCTGTTCTGCTCTCCACCAACGCAACATCCTCCTCCTGCTGAGGCAGCATTACAACACCCCACGTGCAGTCATCTTGGGCTTTTGCAGAAATGAGGTAGGTGCAATTGAATCAGGATTGCCCAGGAAATGTTACATCAACTCTAAAAGCTGACGCAGTCGGCTGGGAAGAAGCTGATTTCAGTCAGGTGAAATGAGCACCCTGGCATTTGGGTCACACAGGCTCGTGCCAATTGATCTGGCAGAACCAGAACCCTCCATGCATTTCTGCAGAGTACTTGGTACTTTTAAAATATTTCTCCTTTAGCACAGATTTGCTGTACATGGTGGTCAGAACCCTTGTAGAGTGCTGCAAGAATGTCAGTCAAGAGGTGATACATGGGACACATGATCAGTTAAAATATACTTCTGCAAATCTACTGCAGTGTATGCATTTAATTTCCTGCAGGTCTGTGGGTGTCAGACACACTTTTCAGTTCAAAGCTTCCTTTTTATGCCATGGACTTCATAAACTGGTTTTGGCTGTCAAAATGTCCTTTGTTATTCATGATGGGCTTGGATGGCCGTACTTGGATGGAGGGGCAGCCGTCTGTGCAGTCTTCTGTTTCACTGTGGGGTTTCCTGGGACTGGCACCAAAGGAGACTGGAACTCATTTCACCCTCACAGAGTCATAAATACAGAGAAGTTTGGGAGACTGGCCTTGTTCTGGAAATGTTACAGCATTTGGGCTTGCTTTTCCTTCTCGAAGCAGGGAGTGTGGGCAGGGAGAGCAGAGCTGAGTTTATCTGGAGTGAATGCAGATGGGCTGTGCATAGTCTACAGCTGCCCCGGTGGTCACCTAACACCAAGCAGGGTCATAGAGATGGGTAGGTCTCACTGGGGAACCTGGCTCCTGGGATATATGTGTAACTTGGTAGGGATTTGTCGTTTCACCTGAGTCCTTTTCTGTGCTTTGACTATTAAGTCATGTAATGCTGTATTGTTGGGACCAGCTCTCTTTCCACCCAAGGGTGGAGGCAGGAATAGGAGTACTTTTATGGTTTGCTTCTGCTTTTCCTAGCTCTGCCATCCTTCCCAGTGGAGCAGTCTGGTCAGCAGCACTGACCAGGGACTGCCTAAGCCAGGGGTACTGGCTCTGTGAGCTTACAGAGGAAGTGAGGAACCAACACTTGCTAAATTTCAGCTCTAAAATACCAGCACTGCCCTGGCTGCAAGTGGCCTTTCCATCCAGTTCAGCCACTATGGCTGTCAGTCTCTCTGGCAGTGTGTCAGAAAGCTTTAGCATTGTGCTTCAGCCCTGCTTCCTACTGGAGAGACAAACTCACAAACTTTATTTCCCCTCCAGATTTTGCCTACAGCACTGTGGCTCTAAACATCTGTTCTCTGGGCTCTGCTGTTTCTACGGCGTATGGAGGCTGGTGCTGAAACAAAATCAGTTGCTGAAAGGGAGGTGCAAGCTGTATGAGGGAAGAAATGTGATCTGAGTAGCGTAGAGTAAAAGATGTAGAGCCTGAGACTGAATTGGTGCCTGAGTCTTCGCTCTGAACGCGTGGGCAAATCTTTCCTAGTCTTGAGAATATACATGATCTGCAGTGCATGGGTTCAAATTCTTTACTTGTGACCTTTGGGTCAATGTTTGCAGTGGTATTCAAGGTCTGCTTTCCTTGCCTAGCTAAGCCATCTTTAAGATGGAGCTTGTGTTGTAGGATGCTTAGTGAACCCAGATGTTCTGATAGCCAGAGAAGGATAACGAAAACCAGCGGACCCAGGTCTGGTCTTACAATGGTTCCTTTGGCACTACTGAAGTCGTATAAATATACACTGGCTTAAAAGAGATGAAAAACCAGTCGAACAAAGAACAGAACAGACAGACAGTATGAATACAGAATAATGTTATCTTCTTGTTTCTGAACAAAGCTGGCCAATGTTAGATACTGACTTATTTATAAGATGTAGCTGTAACTGTGCTTCTTGTTCCATTTTTTTCTCTCTGCTAACCAGGCTGCTCTCTCACCCTCTGAGAGTTCTTGCAGGGTGAGGGCTGGGGAGATGACCATGGTTGGAAGTATTGTCTTAGGGAATTGCAGAAGCAGAAGAATATTGCTGTCAGGAGAGGAGAAGCAGCCTCATGTTGATTATCTAATGGACCCACGTAGAGTGAGCAGGTACCTGCTGTGCATAAATAGCCCTTTTGGTGGGGGGAATCATCATGTTTGCATAGGAAATGCCTCTGCAGCTCCCTTGGGGGCTATCAGACAGGCTGTGTGGTAGGATGAGCCCAGGACTGGGCCACAATGATACTCCAGCATGGCAGGTACTGGCTGGAAGGCAGCCAGGAGCTTCTCTCCTGGGAGCTTTCTTTCAGGTTTTGCTGTTATTTGCTGGATTGTCAACATGCCTATTTACACTCCCCCATATCAGAGGCTTTCAGCTACTTTGGTTTTGTCTGTTCTGAAGTTGGCTCCAAAGTGCCAGATGTCACCAGCGCTTCTGGATTCAGGTGGTGGCTGGAGCAGTGGAGTTCTGACTGCAGTGAGAAAGAAACAGAGGTCTGGCTCCAGAGGTCAGAGCCACTGCCTGCCCTGTCTCTCCTGAGTACTGAACTGCACTGTGTGTCTCTCTCATGCTCAGCGGAGAGGCAGAACAGTTACTTTTGGCCAGGGGAAATTTTCAGATTAATAAATTGCTGTCTGTAAAACACTTTGAAGATGGAGAGCCCTGTGCAGCTCCTCAGGATTATTACTATATGGCTCTTATTCTACTGATGGGGTTCCAGTGGCTTTATTTTCCTTATGATTTGTGACAGCCCCAGAAGCTGAGAAGCTTATTTTAGTGTGTAAAGTCAAAAGAAAAATAGATTAAACTGCATTATTGTTTTCTAAAGAGACTAAATCCCTCCCCCACCATCTTCTCCTGGGATTTCCTGACTTCCTCCTACTCTTCCAATCTCAGCTTCTTGCTGTCCTAATTTAGGATGTGATTTTATAACCATCCATACCCATCTGTGAGCTACTGTGGCTGTAGAAGCTTATGGAGCTTGGGGGCACAAAGTCATTTGGCACTGAGGGTGTTGAAAGGTGCACAGCCCTGGAGTGGATGGAGATAAAACCCGTGGAGCAGAGCTGACCTGGGTGCAGACGTGTCCCCGCAGCTGCCAGCCTCTCTCCACCCCAGCCAGAGCTGTGCCCGCTGAGGAGATAAAACCTCATGTCTGCTTCTTGTCAGCTGAGGAAATAGGTTATGAGGGGTGAGCTCTGTGCAGGCGTCATCGTGGTGTGACCTATCTGCATTGAAGTGCAGAAACGTGGGGAGGAAAGCAGCCCTTTTTGGGTGTGTTGCTGATACGGTATTGATCAGTCACTTTTGCTCCTCTGTGCATATCAAATAGGACATCAGGGACTTGTTGTGTCCCTCTCCCACAGCTACAGAGTTGTGCTCTCACTGTCAGACGTTCTGTGGCACCCAGGTGACTCTGCTAGACTCCTGGACCCTTAAAGTGCATTTTACTGCCTGCTGAATTTTTTTGGTTCCTGTACTTGTCCGAGGACAACTGCTGCACCATCTTCGTGATGCAGACATCCCTGTGGGATGGACAGGGAAGAATTGCTGAATGTATTTTAAAGCAGGTAGCAGAGCACCTGGCTAAGTGCAGTAACTGGGCTGCAGAGTTTAGCTAAGCAAGCCTGTTGGCAGAGCCAGGAGTTCAGCCTGGACCTTGTCAAGTCCCAGCATGGTGTCCCAGGCACACAGAAGAGCCAGCCTGAGCACAGCTCAGCAGCGATGCTAATCAGGTAAACCCCCTTTTCATGCTGCCTCTCCTACAGATGACTTTTGCAACAGGGTGTTCAATTTCCTGTATCTCTCCTCTTCCTATGCTGCTCTGGTTTGCTTCACGCAATAATTTTCTCAATGAAGCAGGATGGAAAGTAGCTGTTTGCTCTTCTTATCCTTCAGGGAAGCAGTTCATGCCCCTACCTTTATCGTTTTGATCTCAAATTTAAAGAAAGCCTCCAGGAAAATATGTCAAGCTTGCTAGAGAAAACTGAATATAAATTTCCTTTTTTTTTTTTTTTTTTTGGCCCAGTTGCTGGAGGTAACCAAAATACTCTGTGCCACATGCAGTAAACAGCTCTATGCACAGATAGAGAGTGAAGTCACAGAGCTCACTGTGGAGGAGTTCTAAGAGACACAAATAACAACTACCCCATGTTACAGGCTGTGCTTGATGAGATAAGGCAATTCAGAGTCAGAAGCTCTGGGCTCCATTACAGAATCATCGTTTTTGGATGTCTTGCTTTGGCTGCTTCTCCCAAAGTCCACAGAATTTTATGCAGTCAGCTTGTTTTTCATGATTTTGGCAGAGACAGGTTGTCACACCTGTTTAAATTAGACATGCAGGGTCTAAAGTTTATCAAGGACAATGTACAAGTGCTTTTCAAAACTGAGCCATTCTGCAACAGGAAGTCCTTCTCCTTCTCTCAGTTGTCCTGCCTATTTAAATGATAAAAGCACTTGGGAAGAGAGAGAGACTCCATCCTAGTGTGCAGCATCCAGACGAGCTGCTTCTGTTGGGGCATCACAGCTCAGTGGCAACACAGGATGAATAAGATGAGACTTGGGAGAAGTATAAAACCATGTCACCAGTGCCATCACAGCAGAGCTATATGGATGGGGTTGGGCTGTGTAGGAAGTTTGTGCCAGGACCACTTCCACCTCCTTGCTCTACTGGAGAGGCTGTGGGAGGAAGCCACTGAGGTTATGAGAGGCCTCTTTGGATGCATTTCCACTGGAAGTCAGATTATAAATTTCTGCAGAGTTGGCACAGCTTCTAGGCTGAA
The DNA here is from genome assembly GCA_013400515.1 of Erpornis zantholeuca. Lineage (NCBI taxonomy): Eukaryota > Metazoa > Chordata > Aves > Passeriformes > Timaliidae > Erpornis > Erpornis zantholeuca. The sequence goes on along the minus strand of VZTN01002270.1, from coordinate 703,917 downwards.
CCTCCAAGGCAGCATTGAGCTACAACGAGTTTTGAGGTGTTCTGTGACCACTGTCACTGCTGCAGAAGTAGTGAGAGCAAACAGTGAGAGCCAGCTGATCTTGGCTGGGTCTACCCCAACTTCTGCGTCATTCCCACCCATCTCAGTGTGTTTGGATCCGTGCCTCTTTTCCCAGTTAAGGGCGGAGTTTCTCATTTTTTTTGTTCTGTGCTTCTCTCCTTCTGTTGTCTGGTCAGACAGGATACTACTGAGCAGAGAACACAGCTAGGGAGCAGGGGATGGTCTCATGCAGGGTGGAAAAGGAAGAATGCAGACATAGTGGGGAGAGTGGGTGCTTCTGGCACCAGCATAAATGGGAGATGTATTCACACGTGGTGCTGGCCACAGCTGGTGCCTCCTGTGCTTGCAGCACAGCTCCTTCATTCAGCCTGGCTTCCTGTGCTTCCCTCTAACTGACTGAGCTTGAAAGATGGTGGTGAGGAAAATCTTTTTTAAGGTAGTAATGATTAATTCTTGCTTAATTCCTTTGTGTGATCAGTTTTGTCTGCCTTATTGATGCTGATTTGTGCATCACAATAACAAGCTGGCCTCGCTGTGCCTCCCAGGTAGAGGCTGACTAATACCAGCTTTGCTTTAAGGTAATGCAGCAGGGGCAGATGAAGAAAGTAGGAAGCTGTTGTGATATGGCTTGGTAGCCCCAAAAAGCCAACTGTGTCCTGGGTCACAGCAAAAGACATGTGGCCAGCAGGTCAAGGGAGGTGATTCTGCCCTTCTACTCTGCTCTCATGAGACCCCATGTGCAATGGTGTGTTCAACTCTAGGGTCCCCAACATACAAAGGACATGAATCAGTTGAAGTGAGTCCAGAGGAGGGCACAAAGTTGATCAGAGAGCTGGAGCACCTCTCCTATGAAGGCAGGCTGAGAGAGTTGGGGCCACTCAGCCTGGAAAAGAAAAGGCTCTGTGGAAACCTTAGAGCCCTTCCAGTACAGAAAGGGGCTACAAGAAAGCTGGAGAAGGACTTTTCATAAGGGTGTGCAGTGATGGGAAAAGGAAGAATGGCCTTAAGCTTAGGGAGGATGGATTTGGATTTGATATTGGGAAGAAATTCTTTACTATAAGGGTGGTGAGGCACTGGGACAGGATACCCAGAAAAACTGTGGATGCCCTATTCCTGGAAGTGTTCAAGGCCAGGTAAGATGGGGCTTTAAGCCACCTGGTCTAGAGGGAGATGTCCCTGCACCCACAGCAGGGGTGTTAGAACTGGGTGATTTTTAAAGTTCCTTCCAACCCAACTTATCCTATGATAGTACAGCCCCATGTGATGCCTCAGCAGAAGTGGTGTGAGAAACAGGGATCATTCAGCTGGCAGCACTGATGGCTTCATGTCCTGCTGCCACTGCACAGTCTCAATCTGCATGCAAGGCAGGCCCCCTCAAGGCACATGAAATCAAGGTTGCCATCCTTATCCTCACCCTTCTGCCCTGCCTGCACTTTGTCTTCCAATTCTGGGTGTTTCCTTCTACCATGCAGCCTCCCTCTAGCCTGTATGATCCTCACTCCGTTTCCTAAGCAGGGCTGTGCAAACAGGACCATTTCTTGCCTTTTTCCTGCACTGTCTGTCCCAGGTAGGTATTATGGGTCATAGGCTGCCTCGCTGTGTAATTGCAGAGCATTTAACAGTCAGAGGTCAAGGCATCTGCAGTGCTCCTGAATGGTACTGAGAACAAGGTGGCTTCTTTCAAAATCACTTTGCAGAGGCATTTCTAGGAAGGTGCATTTGTGGGATGGTGTATTTTTAGAGAATTTTACTGTGTCCCTCAGGTGTGTGTGTAGTGCTCCATTTGCTGCAGCATAGAAGAGACATGGAGTTGGACACAGCTCCATCTCTTCACTAGTTTCCATTTGTTAGCAAACCTCTGGAGTCACAGCATGAATGTTGATCCCACTTGATTTAATCAGGAGCTGCTCTTAACTCCAGCAGCTGTTTTGTGCAGGAAACGTTTCAAGAGAGAAGGAACGGGCACAGCACCATAGAAGTTAGTGCTATTTCTCAATTAGGATCCTTGCATCTTCTTTCTGCAGTGCTCCCTCAAATATTGTTGCTGGAATCAGGATATATCAGTGTGTGTGTATTTGCATTTTTTGTCTGAGGTTCAGCTCAGAGCTTGGAGCACCCCAGGGTAGGGCATGTGAGGGGAGCCTTAGCACCACCTGTTTGCTGTGACAGTGTCCCTGAAGCCAGACCAACTCTGAGAAAAAAACTCCAGGTACAGCTCTTACAGTAAAACAGTAATGGTCTCCATTTCCCAAGCCAAGGAGGCAAGGCCTGGGCATTGTTTTTGAGAAATGTAGGAAGAAAAAAAATAAAATAGTTGTATTTATTTTCAATAACTCAGTCAGGTTGAACAGGTAAGTAGTTTTACAGTAGTGATTTATGGGCTGTTGCAAAATGCAAGAGCTGCTTGTGATTGCAAATTTCATTGATCTTGACTCCAAGAATTTCAGTACAGTAATGTTTTATATAGTTTTCTCTCTCCCCACTCCTGATATTTGAAGTAATAAGGATGATTTGCCTTTATGCAGCCCAAGAGCAGACACAAGTCAGGTGCTGGGAAGAGAACCTGGGCATTCTGATTTACAGACCCAAGTCTGCTCCTTTCAGAGGGGAAGCCTTCCTTTGCAGAAAAAAGTGCCCTGTCTCCATGAGTAACAATCCATGCTTTATCTTGCTGTTAGCAGACAGTCTCTGCAGGCTCATTTGTGTTATTACCACCCTAAGGACACTTGACCATGCCTAATCCATGTCCCCACCAGCACCAAGCTGGTTCCAGTTGGCACTGATCGGGGTGCTGACGTGTCACATGCCCCTTCCCATGGTGTAAGGCTTCCAGCACTGGTTTGGTCTTTCAAAATGAGCCTCAGCACTGCCTGTGGTAGCAGCCATGGTGTGTGCTGCTGTGCAGTTTTGGAAGATCTGTATGTTTTTAGATGATGAGCACTCTCCAGCAGTTTGGGTTTGGGGTTCCTATGAACAAATGCTTGCATTCTGGGTAGCTTCACTGCCTCTTCCTAGCCCAGTTCGTTCTCTTCCTCCAGAAGTAGCACTCTGTCACATAGGTGTTTGGCATACTGCGGGAGGAGCAGTGCAGCTTGCATTTACATTTATGTGTAAACCCGCCAGAAAACATTTCTATTCTTACTGGCCCAGATTCCTCCTACCCATGACTAACCATTGCTGAGCCACAGGAGTTAGCATCCCCGCCTTTAAGGGCTGCTGGCCTGTCTTCTCAAAGGTTTATCTCTGCTTTTTTTTAATTAAGTATGAATTTGGGGGCAAGCTACATACCACTGTCTATTTAGGGAAGAATTAATGCCAGAAATCCTGCTTTGGGCCTGTGAAGTCAGTTCAGAAGAATTCAGAAGAATTGGTCTCAAAGAGCATATTGTATTCTGCTTCTCCTCTCAGTCTGAGTTCTTCTAGTATCTGCAAATGGGAGAGGCTTTGCAGTGTCATCTCTGGTGAGCCTGTGTGTGATATGCTGAGACACTGCTCTCAAGGACTGCTGCAGGCAGCACACCCCTCTCCTGTTTGACTCATTTTGGGTTCTCAGACGTCAGGCTGCCCTAGCAAATGCCTCCCAGCAGCTACAAGAGAGGCACTGGGAAGTGTGCCATGCTGTGCTCTGCCTTGTCAGCGTGGGGAGACAGGAGGTGCAGTGACAGCAGCTCCTCCGTGTGTCTCAGTTGGCTCTGACAGTGCAGGTTGCTCTCAGGTTTCCTGACACCCTGGGACTGTGCTTTGCTTGCACTGAGTCCTTGCCTGCCTGGACATCCTGATGGATAGAAGGAATAGAGTGGAGGGCAGTCCTTGGAAGAGAAATGGGTTTGGACAGCGCATTTTGTCATGAAACAGTTGGCTAATGACAAGAATATATATTTTTTTAAAAGTAATTAGGAAAAAAAAGGCTCTGTACAGCTTTTTCTCATGCTGGATGGTTTCTCTGTCAGTCCAAGTCTGCTATGAGCCACCCTGAGCCACTGCCTGTTGTTGAACTGTCCTTGGGGTTTGCACGTGGGCAGTGCCTGGGAATACAAGAGAACCTGTGGCTACCTCCTCCAAACTGTCCCTTCTTCCCCTCATCCTCCCTTCCTAAACTTGACTATCAACGGTGTCTCTGTGCCACTTACTAGTGCTTGTACTCACTGTGTTATCCTGGTGTGCACAGGTGTCACATGAATCCATCACAGGAAAGACAGTTCCACTTCTGGAACCCTCAGTCCAGCTTCTTCTGTCAGGGAAAGTGACCCACAGCTCTAAGGGAGGGTTGATGGTTGAGTTTTTTTCCCCCTCCTGTTTCAGCACATCTATTTCCATCTTCCCTATCATTGTGTATGGATGCACACAAACCTCCACCATTGTTGTCATCCAAATTTTATCTTCCCACGTAAGACTTTTGTGGTAAATTTTCTTGGAGCTCTCTAGGAAGCCTAGTTGTATGCAGGAATATCCTATTCTATTGTCCTGAGGAGAGATAAATAGCTTGGCAGAAACGTAGGAGGTATACAAATGAAAACAGAAGTTTCCACATTCTCTAGAAATGAACACAATGTTCTTGCTCTGTTTTATAAAAGCCCAGTTTGCTTTCATTGAAAACAGCACAGTTTTGCCTCTGATTTTAATGGGGGAAGGATCAGGGGCTGTGGGGAGCATGGGCAGAACTTTTCCTCCTCCAGACTTTCAAGCTAAGGCACCTTGTTCTTCCTGGCTGCAGAGCGCTGTGATGACTGGGGTGTGGACACCATGAAGCAGATCCAGATTTATGATGGGGAACCTGCCAAGATCAAATGCCCACTTTTTGAGACCTTCTTGAAGTACAACTATAGCACAGCCCATTCTGCTGGCTTAACCCTGATCTGGTACAGGATCGCGCAGGACCGGGATCTGGAGGAGCCCATTAATTATCGTCTCCCGGACAATCACATCAGTAAGGACAAAGACACCCTTTGGTTCTGGCCTGCTCTTCTCAATGACACTGGGAATTACACCTGCATGCTCAGGTAGGCTGTGGGGTGCAGCTTCTGTGCGTCTTCAGTGCAATCAAAGGACTTTTGCAGAGGTGGGGAAATGATGCTGTTAGCACCAGATCTTTCTGTAGGGAGATGACCATTTACCTAAGCATTAGTGGGAAAAGAATGTTACAATTATAAGGCTGCTCAGTGCTGAGCCAATTTACATGGCAATAATGCTTGGAGCCTTGCAGACATTAATGAGCGTGCCTCTCCTTGCTGCAAGTGTCTGTGAAAATATTATTGCTGAGCCCATGGCAAAATCCACAGGCACTCACCATTAAGAAGTGATCTGCATGTCTAGAGTAAAAATAGCTTCAGATGCAGGGGTAATGTTTTGACTGCACGCTAATTTGGCAAAGATTCATGAGATTCAGACTTCTAGGAAATTAAAAGTGTCTCTAACTGTGGTGCAAAATGAGCACAGTATCTGCTATGCACAGGAGCTCTTTTCGATCTTCCTCACATTGTCTTTTTTCTGTGTCTTTGACCTTATGATCTGCTTTAGCAGCAGGGGAGTGGATGTTGCTTGTTAGTCATCTTTATAGGCTTTTCTGGGCTTGTGTGGCCACCCCTGGTGGGGTTTTCTTTCCCATTTATAAATGAGTCAACTAAGGCTGTACGTACCTCATCAGGGCTATGATGCTCGTTATTGCAGATGTAATTTTTATTTCATTCCACTGCTTTAGGAGTAAACAAGTTTCAACTAACGAGCCCTGTTCTCATCCACCCTTAGGAACACAACCTACTGCAGCAAAGTTGCATTTCCCTTGGAGGTTGTTCCGAAAGACCAGCACTCTTGTGTGAGCCGTTCCATAAAACCCACTGAGGAGATGTTCTACTTGGAGCACGCCAATCAGAAGATCACGTGTCCAGATATTGATGGGTTTTACCCTGCCAGTGTGACACCAACTATCAAGTGGTACCTGGTGAGAAACGGGGGGTGCAGTGGTGTGTGTGAAAAAGCAGTGGTTGGCATGACAGTCATGGAGCTGCATTTCAGAGTCTCCCCAGTGATGATGCTGTTAATGAGGCTTTACTAATTTCAAGAGCTCTGCTTCCATTGAGTTCAAGGGTAAAACTGCTCTGGAGAGGAATTGAGGGCTAACACTGAAGCGTTTTTGACCAGCGTGCACAAGTGAAAAATACTCCTAGGAGAGATTTAGGTGGCTCAGTTCAGTCATGGGCAGTGTGTCTGACCTGCTGTGTGAGCCTCTCGCTTCTTTGTAAAGGAAACTCTCATTCATATTCCCTCTTCTTTAAAAAAAAACCCCTCTTAATGAAAACTGCATCCTTTCCAAAATCCTCTGAGGTCAGGAAGTGGAGCATTACAACAGGCTCTGCAAGGACAATGGGTGTCCTGTTTGACACAATTCAGCAAACCTCTTTTCTGAAGACTGAGACATCTTTACCCCACCCTCCATGCTTTTCTGATGATTAGACTGTCTCCAGCCATCCCCAGGCTCTTGCCTGCAGAATTACTGCTCAATTTTATTAAATTTAATCTCACTCTTTCTCTCTAGGTGGATGCCGTTAGTCAGTAGAGAATAAGAAGTCTCAGGGGATGTAAAGTCAGAGAGTTAGGGGAATAAATTCTTTAATAAGATCCAATAAAGTGCTTTTGTGTTTCTAGGTGGAAGGTTTTGTATAAGTGAACTTAATAATAAAGGAAGTTGTCAACAAATGTATCTGCTGATTAAAAAAAAAACTTAAAAAGACCCCACCTCTAAAACCCTTCAGGAAAAACTTCCTCTTGTATCAAGAGGAGCTGTTTCACTCCAGTAGTTTAAATGCTTTACTTGTATCATTCATTGAAATTCACATCTCGGCAATCAATTAGCAGAATGAAACAAAAAGCCCCTTGGAAGTAATTTTTCAGGCAGCAAGTCATCCCATGCCTAATAAAAATCATTAAAAATGGTATGTCGCTCGAGAGCACGAACGAACACACACACACACAGGTTGAGTGTCGGAAGAAAAAAGGGAGGAAGTTTTATTTTTCACAGCTTTTATACAATTCTTTGAGACCCCGTGGATTGGACAGGGAGATCTTCTCCTGTCCATCTCCATTGGCCTGGACAGAAGTCCATCAAACCCTTGTTTATCAGGAATGGAATGAAAAACAAGAAGGACAGTTAGAAAAACACATCTTGTTTGTGCGAAAGTTCCGTGGGAACTTGAGAGTAACTTTGCAAAACAAACGAACAGTTCTGACTCCAAATTAGAAGGCTTATTTTCAGGGCGACAATGGTATATGACCCCTGTCTTAAACTACCCCGTTAGGATGTATCTGATTTGGAAATGTCCATTCAAAAATAATCTTAGAAAATGTGCACATCTTTGGGTTTTATGACAATCAAGATGTTATCTGCATAACCTCTTTCTGAAAAGGGATCTCCAGCTTGGTATTTTGGCAGAGTTTTCCTGGCTCGCCTGACAGAAAGAGAGGAGTTATTAAGGTTTATGTACTACTACTGATTCTCGTTTGCTATTTGCAAATTCTGGGGTCTCATCCTCAGCTGAATTCAGCCAGGAGAGCTTGATTAGTCCCGAAAGATGGACATCAATGGGGTACATGTCCTTCAATCTTAGTAGCCATTTGTGAATACCTCATCATTTTTTTCTTGTCACTTTTTACTTTTATTCTTCACTCTGCTGAGGTGCTCAATTTGATTGCCAAAGTACTTCTGGATGAGAGATCTCTCTTTTATAAAATTGTCTGTGTTTAAAGTGGGATAAAGCTGTTAGGGTGATCTGCTTCATCACTTCATTTTCAAGGTGAACATAGCAGTCTATATTCCAGCGTGCTCAAAGTTCATGGTATTTGGGTCTGACCTACATCATGATCCCAAGTGTCATATTAATAGTTTAAAATCAGATCTCTGTAGTAGCATTTAAACCAATATCTGTACTTTTGAATCCCAAACTCAAGTATTTTTCTGCCTGACTCCAGAACTGCAGCTCGGTGGATGACTTCTATGAGAGATATCCCCAAGGGCCCAGGCTTGTCATTGGCATTGTCCGCAGTGCATATAAAGGGAATTACACTTGTATTGTGACATTCAAGGACCATGGAAGAACCTATAATCTCACCAGAACCATAAAGATGAAGGTGGTGGGTAAGAATGACTTTAAAATGTGTAAAATGCATGTGGATAACTGCAGAAGTGGTAAAAACAGGTGGAAGAATTTGTTGCATGATCCGTTCGTGGTTGTATTCAATCTGCATTACCCAGCTGGCCTAATATTTTTTTTTTTTTTTTTTGCTGAGGTCAGACTTGTGTGACTGCCCAGAACATGTTGCACTAGAGCTCTCACCCACCACCATGTCAAATGCCCCAAACACAGAGTGGCCAGACTCAGGCTGGTGAGGTTCAGCCCATGAGATGGCCAGGGGTACCCTCTGCTGGCATGTGAATGCATAACCCTGGCACTCCTGCTTGTGGTCTCCTGTGCCCTTTGCTGGTCACTGTTTGTGGGGTTGTTGCTTTATAGCCAACTTGTCTCGACCTTCTTGGAATCTCAAAGCCGTTTGTGCTGGCATTGAGACTATTAATGAGCCAGGCAGAGCTCCAGGTACCCACTGCTTGGATGTGTCCCACACCTGCCAAGGAATTCTAGAGTTTAAAAACCTAGTGAGCTGTAGGATACATTCTGAGTTCCATGGAAACAGCTGTTTAAAGGGTTGAAATAAATATTTGTGACAGGAAATTATGTTTGTATTTTATGTTTTAGAAGCAGCAGTAGAAGGAAACTGGTGCAGGTTATGCTTTGTGGGAGGTGACAAGGTTATGGAGCTCTTCTGATATGAGAGGCCCAAACTAGCTTACCTTAACTGTGCAGGAACCTCAAAATCTGGATCTGGCCCTGAGTTTGGGGACTAGAATTAGATTTGTGTGTGCATGGAACCCTGCAGCAGGAATGCATCACAAGTTAGACTGGGGAATGTGCGGTGTGCTACGAGGGCACTGGGAGTCAGGCTGCAAGGATTCCAGGTTTTCATGAAGTGTGGGTCCCCATGGGGGCTCTCTGTTGTCTCCTGCAGGATCTCCAAACAAGGCCTTGCCACCACAGTTCACCTCTCCAAATGAGAAAGTTGTGTATGAACTGGAAGCAGGTAAAGTCCAACACTCACAACTTGCAGGTGGGACAGGGAAAGCTCTCTCCTGCCACTGCATCCCCCATGCTTCCCCTTGCCAAGCACACGAGCTGCCACGAGTAGACAGTGTGGGATGCCAGTTCTTGACGCCAGAATAGGAGAGCACAGCTTTAAAAGTTGATTTTTTGCAAGCACAAATAAAGACAGATATTCAGGCACGGAGATACAGAACTGCAGCTGCAGAAGCAGATGAAATGGGGACACTCAGCTGCTTAGGAGAATTCCTGTAGGACCTTGTGTCAACCCTGGCCCTGGCTGTGGCTTGCTCCCATCCTCCCTCATTCACCCCTAGAGTGGCTTTAGCCTTCTAGCCAATTCTTGCTCATCTCTGTTTTTTTGGCTGATGACTTCCTAATTAATGACGGCTCTCCTTCTGCTGACCTCGCAGCACTGGGTAATGGGGTACCACACCCTTTCCCTCACCCCTTCCCCCACACCATCCGTTTTGCCTAATAGCTTTTTGGAGCAATTCCCTATATCAAATGGATTGTGTCCCATTACATTGCTGTAATAAGTGTGGTGCCAATGATGATGATTAGCACCAGAGTCTTCATTCTAAAGAACAGCTCTTTTGGCTCAGAAGGTCAGATTTCATCCACAGTCCTCTGTGAGATAAAATCACTTACAGGCTGATCACAAAGATATTCATACTCCCAAGTCTGATCTTGAGCAAAAGTCAGATTCCAGAAGTATTTCCAAACCAAAATGCTTTTGTGGAGCTTGATCCTTTACTTCATGGCATCTGTCCCCTGTGCAGTGGGTTTGATTAACACTGCCCAGCTTTCCAAGGATGTGGTTGGCATGGATCACGTCCCTTTGGGTGGGTCACTTGGTTCAGTCAAGGAATTTGTAACACATTTGAGAAAGCAGGATATTTTTTTCTATTTATCTGTCTGTCATGTCCAGGGATGTCAAGCTGTTACTACAGTTTATGTCAGAAAGTGGATGTTGGCCTCATTCCTTCCTGCAAGGAGGCAGAGCTCAGGCTGGTTGGATTTTGGACAGCACAAAAGCAAGCCTGGTGCTGTTCCTGCTCTGCAATACCTTTTTTCCAAGGAGATGATGGTCCTTTCTTTGCAGGAGATGACCTTATCCTTCCCTGTGAGGTTTTCTTCACATTCCTGAAGGACTCCCGGACTGAAGTGTGGTGGACCATAGATGGGAAAAACACAGACGACATCACAGACCCCAAGATAAAAGTCACACAAAGGTAACATGTAATGTGAACCTCCCTTTGTACCTCTGGGTCCTGTGTGGGTACAGGCATGTGACAATACTAATGGAGTGTGGAGTCTTGCTGTTAATCAGAAGTCCCTGTGTCTGTACCATGCTGTGATGAGCACCAGGAGCTCCCAGGAGGAGGCCTCCAGACCTGGACAGTGTCATATCTTACAGATGGATTTGAGGGATTTGTTAACCAGTTTGCATCATCATTTGTTCGGTCCTGGTAGTGATGCCAATAGCTGCTGCTGTTACGGGACTTATAAAACAGCGGCAGACAATTCTATTTAGAGGAGTGTTCCCAAATAGCATAAGGGATAAAAGTGTTTCAGGAAAACAGAGGCTGAAAACAAAAATGTAATATTATACATAGTATTGATTAGGGAGAACGGAGGTTCAAGCGCATAAAGAACTCAAATGAGGATCAAAGCCCCATTTGCTGGATGCTGAATTACAACTGGAAGGCAGTCATTGCCCCAGTTGATTTGCAAACCAATGCAGAAAAAGGAAAGGCAAAAGGAAATACTGTATCCCTATTTTGCAGATGGTCAATTCAGGCAGAGAGAGACAAAGTGACTCATCCAGGACTGCATAGGGAATGTGACGTGAGCTCTGAATCTTGAGTTCATGAGATCTTCTTGTTTATAGGCAAGAACTTCCATTTCCTCTAAAAGGCAATGTGGCACAGCTGCAATGAGAAAATTATGAGTGGTAAAATAAATATTAAGGAAAATCAGATAAAGGAATGGCTGCAGCTGTATTAAAATCTGAAGTGTATATCGATTTATAAATATCAGTTTATGTGTTTTGGTCTTTTTAAAGGAAGAGGTTATATCAGGGAAAGGAATATCTGTCACGAAAAACTTGCTGCACTTTCACATGTGTAATGCTCTACTTTTTCTCTTACAGTGAAATTACTAGAGATTTTGAAGATAAAACTGTGATAAGGACTCTAACAGTTGCAAAAGCCACAGCAGAGGAGCTGAAGCGGAATTACACTTGCTATGCCAGGAATGCCAAAGGCGAGGAGCACAGCCAGGCCATAGTGCGCATGAAAGGTACGGCACCTGCAGAGCAGGGCTGTGCAGGGAGGGGAGCTCAGGGGGACTCTTGCTCCTGCCTTGAGCCTTGCCCTGCAAAGCACTAAGGGAGAATTCCATCAGGCCTTTTTGTATAACATGGTCTGTTCTGTGGACACTGCTGTGTTACTGCTGTCATACTGTGCCTCTTTTCGGAGTCAGGGAACAAAGGGCCCTTCCACGGGCAAGTGCCTGGGGAGAGGGAGGGGTGGACAGATCTGTTGTCGTCTCCCCATCCATGTACCACAACTGAAGCAGAGCTGATGGGACAGGCTGCTTGAAATTATTTCAGGTTACTTGATTGTGTGAAGGTTTTGCATGACACAACAGCTACCAGTTGGCATCCTGCAGAAGGCAGACTGCACTCACTGGCGTAGCTCAGGGAGTGAGACAGTCACACCACAATGCTCTGTGGTTTTACTCCTCGCTGTCATGATGTTGCAGTCTAGATACAGCCACCTCAGCATGGATGGTATAGACTGGTTTAGCTCTCTTCTGTGTGGGTTTTTCCTACGTCTTTTTTTCATCAAGGATTTTGCTCTTGTTTCCCAGGCCCACCTCTCAGTAATAAAAGTTTTGTGAGGCTTTCTGATTAAGGTGGGTTTTTCAGCCTCCTTATCAACCTCATCTAGAGCTTCAACACCTGTTTTTACTCTAAGTCAGACCTCCCCTCTCCCACAAGAAATGCTGCCATGCCTTGCTTAGCTTGTGCCAGACACCTTCTTCCCTCTACTCTGCATTATAAGCATGGGGAGGCTCATGGGGGTCTTTAGCGGAAGATCTTTTTCTTCTTGGTACTTGTCCTCCTTCTTTTTTAGTCTCATTCCTTTGGACAAACTTTTTCTGGATTGTTAGAAGGAACAGTAGACCAAACACATAACTCAGGCTGAAACCATCTGCCAGTGTGTTCATACTCCATATATAATTCTTCTGGGGTGATAGTATTTGTACATGTAGCAGAAGTGAATCTGAAATACCCATATTCTTTCTCTACATAACAGTGCCTAAATACTGATTTCTAGTGGAGTGATCCTCTCTCTTCCTCCCCACGTTGTTCTTGGTTAGCTGGCTGTGTTTGCTCTGAGCAGACACGATTGCCCACCACTCCTTCTTCCTGCTCTGTTCCACAGCAAAATCCAAGAATCGTTCTTAAGCAAAGCTCACTGCAGCCCATGGCACTGCACATCCCATAGGAGCATCAGGCATGCCAGAACCTAACCCCTCAGCACGTGGCTTCCAGGTTTTAGCAAGTGGCTCTATATGTTGGCTCTAACTCTTTAATTACATTAGGTCATACACATTTCTTGCATTTTCCTGGATGATTTTGCTTTCCTTCTCATGTACTTCTGTTGCTCATCACCTAATGAACATAGATAAATTCCTTCCATTTTCAATTTTGTAATTTGGTCTTATTAGAAACTTTATAAATATCAGAATGTGGTGGTGTTTCCACTCCCTTTTGTTCTTTTATGCAGTTTGCCAGTGTGCACATCATCTGCCACCAGCAGAGTTGCCCAGGGATACAGTTAGAAATTTTCTGTCCTTAGTAGAAAGAAACAGCAGTGGTGTGACAGACCACCACTGGTATGAGTGTATGAGTTGGAGGGGGCCTGTGGTGTTCTGGCTTGATGTTCTGGCACAGGTTGTCCCATTTGTTTGCAAGCATTTTAGCTTTTCTGTAAGGAACTCTGATTCTTCTTTCATGGTAGAAAACAGTCAGGCCATGGCTAGTTATATCCTGGGTGTCAGTCTGGGACAAGCCACAAGACCTGTGTCTGTTTGATAGGGAGGGAGAAGGGTAACCATTGCCTTTATTTTGATGCAGATGCTTTATCTGGATCTCTTAGAAGTCAGAGCAGTTGTGTGTGAGAAAGAAACAAGTCTGACACCGCAGAAAATTCCAGGGAAGCACAGAAGAAAGTAGATTACAGACTATCTGAGAGCAGGAAAGGCATCCTGCTTTCTTCGAAGCCTGCAAACCTTGAGGAAACTAACAAACCGTCAGGCCGACGGATTTATTGCAGGCCTGCAATCGGCTTGCGTGCGAAGGGCTGAGCAGAGATTCTCACACTAAGTGTATAAGTACTGTCTTAACTCTGCCATAAACAGATTCATTTTCTCTCAGCTTGTGAGTCTCTGATTCATATGCCAACAGTTTTGCCCCAGGAGTTTGCTGATACTGCTGAGAAGGTCACGTTCATGTTCTGGCTTTGGACTGTGAAGGTTTCTTCCACCACCAGGTCTTTCTACCACCCGGCTGCTTCCAGGGCCTCTCTCAGAGACAGAAGTCCAGCCTGTACTATGGCCTTGCTCTGCCAGCATAACATGACCTAATAACCCAGAATGTGCTCCAGGGTGGCTAGCCACCATGTGTCCAGAACAGCCTTGGCTTTGCTACCTTAGTCTGAAGGGTCAGCTTGGCTTTTGGCTGTTCCTCTGTGGTGTTTGGCTGCATGTGACACAAGTTTGTTCCTGCCTAGCTGAAGCCCAACATGTTCTTTAAACCTGACCCCCTGTTTATTTTTGTCCTCAGTTGTAGCACCCAAGTACACCGTGGAGCTGGCCTGTGGCCTGGGGGCGACCATCCTGCTTGTTGTGGTGCTCATAGTCATCTATCACGTGTATTGGCTTGAAATGGTCCTCTTCTATCGGGCTCATTTTGGAACAGACGAAACTATTCTAGGTAAGGAGTTAAAGAACTTTCATTTATTTATCCTGCTGCAGGCCAGGCCCTTTGTTTTTATATAGGATTTTTCCTGTAAGCTATTTTTAACCCTCTGCACAGCATAATGACATTTTGACCTTCAATTTCTCTACCTACATGCAGTTGTGTGGGTCATTTTAGAGCAAGAAGAGTCAGGCTTTTGGCTCAGGGAAAAGGAGAAAGAAGTTCTCTCTATTCTCTGCAGAGGTGGAGCATGGACATGGCAGGCTCCTGGGGCACTGCCCTGCTGACGCCTGTGTCATTCAATCTGGATTGTCAAGATAAGTCATCAGGTTTAAGTAAGTCCCTGGTTTCCCTGGTGACTCTATGTAAGGATTCATGATCTGATCCAGAGTGATCTACTTTAAAACGTGGGAATGCATCCAAAAGGATAGAAGTGGAAATCACCGTTCTGTCCTCAGTTCTTCCACAGCTTCCCTGTGTTACTGGGAGTTCATTGCTAGGGACTCTGAGGTGAGATTTCCTCCTCTGGAGGAGGAGGAGGGTGTTTGAGCCCTTGCAGCTTGTGGTGTGAACCTGCCACAGGGGTGCGGCAGCTCTCAGAGGGTGTAGGCAGGGTGCAAGTCTCTGTCTGGTGGGACTGCTCGTGTGAATAGACAGCAACGAGAGGGAGCAAAGTCAACCATGTCAAAAGACAAAAGACTGCTGGACAGAACGTGTTGGTCTGTGGATGTCTACATGCCTAAACCTGCAGTGCATGGGCTCCAAGTGAGCCTTTTCACCTGCTTATCTTGAAAATCAAAGGCCCAGCATGGTCAGTGTCACAGGTGTCCCTTCTGCCGTTTGTGTCTCCCTGTGCTCCCGCTGCCAGACGGGAAGGAGTACGATGTGTACGTGTCCTACGCGCGCAACGCCGAGGAGGAGGAATTTGTGCTGCTGACACTGCGGGGAGTCCTGGAGAACGAGTTTGGGTACAAGCTGTGTATCTTCGACAGAGACAGCCTCCCTGGGGGAAGTGAGTATCTCACAGGGGGCTGTGCTCCATGCACATCCTCTCTGTATTGTTCTTTGAGGTGTTGATCAACAAGCCTATCCAGAGTATCTTTTGGTTTTTTTCCCATCACTGTTAATGTATTCTTTTTGGTGTCTTCCAAAGCTTTTGCTTCACATGACGGTGTTGCAGATGCTCCAGGCCATGAAAAAGGTTGCTGTGGGCAAGTGATGGTGGTTGGTTGTTTCAGTTGCTCTCTCCAGGAGTGATGTGCAGGAATGTCAGCATGGGGAACTGGACAACTGACCTTCATGCAAGCCCTCTGAGCTGCCTTAAAAAAATGGGATAGTCAAGGCTAGAAGAAAAGAGGCAGAAGTGTTATACTGGATCAGGCTGGTAGCTCACAGAGGGTAATGGTGAATGCTTGTGAAATCCAGGAGTGTCTGCTTCAGAAAGGAGTGGAAGGTGCCATAATCAGTGCGAAGATAATGTGCGTCCCATTAATCCTCATTAATTAGGGAGTTTATGTCTAATATGGCATACAATTAAGCTACTATTATTAAAAGTATTTTGTTTCAGGTAGTGAGACTCATCTCTTCAGTAAGATGTAGTCTTTTTTCACTGTTCTGCGATAAATCATAGAAGGTTCTGGACATAGTGTCTGCTGCAGCAAGGTAGGGAATCACCAGGAATGGAAGTTTGTGAAACTCTCCAGATACACATACCTTCACACAAGTTCCACAGCAAGGGCACAAATCTAGGCAACACTCTTGATTTTCAGTTTTTTGGAGGCTGAGTTGGCTGTTATGATCCTGATACCTATTAAAAGTTCAAAGTCTGAATGTCTGCCAGTGCAGATCGCCCCACTTGGAATTTGTGGGCTTTGGCTCAGGACAAAAGTGCTGAGAAAGTCCATTGGGGTCCCTTTTGAATAAGAACAGGAGGGACAGCTGGAATCTCAGCCCAGCTGCCTTACAAAGGGAGCAGAATCCGTCTGGGTTCTGTTATCTGTATCTCCTAGATTGTTGCCAGGATCCAAGAGCATCTTGAAGTTTAAGGGTAAATAAAGATATATATCTCAGTGAGACAGCTGCAGTCCTGGTGCTGTTCCTTCTAGAAGAGAGCCTGAATGACTTGGGAGGGCACCCTCCAGGCTCAATTTGCTTCATGCCAGTGTCAGTCTCAGAGCAGGTTTGCTCTGAGCCATTTTCACCAGATGTCCATCTCCTTCCTGTTCCCTCTGCTGCATCTTGCCCTGTTCACTTTGGAGGGTGTCATTTTCCTCCCAGCACAGCTCTCCTGGGCTCTCTGTCCTTCACCCTTACCCCCAAATGTTCCCATGTCTGCCCCCCTCAGTCCCTGCCAGCCTCAAGCCAGCACCAGCCCTTGTGGAGCGCTGCTGGAGTGGTTTGTCACTGCACTGCTGTCTGTGATGCTGCTGGGGCTTCCCCAGCGCTTCTTAGCCAGGATTTGACTAATCTTCTCAGGAAAGCACGGCAGGCCAGGAAATAGCTTTTGGCAGCTGGTGTCATGCCTCCAGAGTGTGCATCTGAGTCATGGGTAGAGAGTTATGTTGTCCTTGATGAAGAAACAGTGGGAGATGGATTATCCCGCGAGCTAGCTGACAGGAACTAATCAAACATGCTTGACAGCTAAATGAAGTTGTCTGTCAGCATTATTTTACTCTCCATTGTGATTTCTGACCAGTCAAGAGTGTTCCCTTATCAAGGAAGTGTGGGAGATCATGCAACAGAGAGTACAAGCGCTGGGGTTTGCGCTTACAAGGGATTTTCACATTAATTACAGGAAGGTGGCCAAGGACAGTCTACCTGCAGATGTTAGAAAATTAAAGAGGAGCCACAGTTGCCATGACATGTCTCCGGCTCAAAGGGTGTCATTTTTGGGACACTTCACTAAAATTCCTCAGAGCCCATTCTAAAAATGCTCTAATCTGCTTTCATAGATGATGGCAGCAGGAACAGACGGATGAGTAACAGGAGTTAGGATGGTAGCATTGCCAAAGCAAATTATCCCATGAGGGCATTCAGGGAGGGTGTAGATACTTATTTTGTGTGGACAAACTGAGGCAAGAGGAGTGAAGGGAGTATCCAGAGTAATTTTGGACATCTGCCAGAGGAGGATGTAAGCATAGACATCCAGGCTTCCTGAAGCCTCTTCAGGGTGAGTCTTTCCTTTGAGTTCATGTGTTGTTCAGCTTGCAATTTCCCTGCTTTGCTCCAGAGAGCCTCTTTTTCCCCTCTCACTAGAAGGCAGCTAAATCTGAGCCTGAGATTAGCACTACCCAGCGCTATGAGGATGCCTTGTCCACATGGCATGTATAGTACAGTGACTTTTAGGTGTAGCTCTCTTGGTTATCTCTGTGTAGCATGGGGAGAAGGAAATGCATCTATAGTAGTATATATAGATATAGTAGTATATATAGGTAGTTTAGAGCTAGTGGAGAAGATGTCACTCTATGGGGTAGTAGGAACCAGCCCTGGTGTAGGAGGTCCCACCTGGAGTCATTTGCAGGGTTGGGAAGCACCAGTGTAGTCTAGAGAGGGCCTCCCAGGGATTTTATTGTCCCCTTCAAGAGGCACCTGGTGTCACAGCAGCAGCTCAGCAGCATGTTCTCGGGCATCACTAACCACCTCAATGTTTCTTTCTCCCAGTTGTCACAGACGAAACCCTGAGCTTCATCCAGAAAAGCCGACGTCTGCTTGTTGTCCTGAGCCCTAACTACGTCTTGCAGGGGACACAGGCCCTGCTGGAGCTCAAGGCTGGCCTAGAGAATATGGCCTCCAAGGGCAACATCAAAGTCATTCTAGTGCAGTACAAAGCCATCAAGAAGAGCAAAGTGAAGGAGCTGAAGCAGGCCAAGGCGGCCTTGAATGTCATTAAATGGAAAGGCGAGAAATCCAAGTTCCCAAAGGGCAGGTTCTGGAAGCAACTGCAGGTGGAAATGCCAGTGAAAAAAATTAGCAGGAGTTTAAGCCTTGATGGGTTGATGCATATCCCTGAGAAATGTTTGACACAATCAGAAAACAAACCAAAACATGCCCCAAAAATCCACAAGTTAGGCCAGGGAGTGGGGAGGAACTCAGGGTTTTTTCCATGAAGGACCATGTCCCAAGCATTTCAGGTGGTAGTCATGTTTTCCCTGCAGCTTTGATATTGATCTGTCAGTAGAGAGACCAAAGATGCAAACACTTCCTCTCTGCAAATGTATGTCCTTGTTATCAATCACACAAGCCCTGGGCTTAATGTCTAAATTTGCTGTCCAGGTGGGATGCATCCAGCACCTTGTGGTAGCATGGCCAGTACTGCTAGATCCAGTTCCTATGGGCCCTTCATTAGATCCAGGACAGAGCTTCATTCCTCTCCTAAAGTGACTTCACTCCTTTCTGCTCCTCAGTCCCTGTTGCAGAGGCTGAGGAACAGTTTGCAAGGTGGCTCCAAGTGTAGAGCTTTTCCTGCGTGTCCTGGGTCTGTAGTCCCAGTCACTTGTGGGATCACAGACTTTTGCACTGCGGGGAGTGTAGGCTCTTGAGCCTCCTCGTCTTTGCTCCCCACATTTCCTTTGAAGCAGATACATCCTGGTAGTTCGGCAATGGGAAATTCCTGTCATAGAAGCATTAAAAAAAACCCCACAACTCTACTGGGTGCTATTTGTATTGTAGCACATCTTGTAACAAGTGGTCAGTCTCTGGGGCTCTGCAGTCCCACAAATACTCCAGATCCTTCAGAGCTGCTTCTAATCCAGGGAAATCTCATGAGTACAGGCCATGGAGCATGTCTGAGAGATGTTTCTTTGTAGAGTAAACTCAGGGACTTCACAAGCACTACAAGGAATCCCAATGTACTATTGAACCTGCCTGCTGTCTCTGCCACTGGCTGGGGGAAGCATCATGCAGGTTGCTTCCAAAGTCTTTGGGATGACACTGGGTGTATGTCCAACTCACCAGGACACCCTACAAACTTATTTGAACTTATAAAAACTACTAGTTCTGTCCATGTAGGTAAGACTATGAGGACAGGCTGAGAAAGCTGGGGATATTCTCCCTGGAGAAGGTTCCTGGGAGACCTTATTGTGGCCTTTCAATACTTAAAGGGAGCTTGTAAAAAAAATGGGGTCCGACTTTTTAGCAGTGGGACCTTTTGCAATGGGACGAAGGATAATGGTTTTAAACTAAAAGAGGGTAGATTGAGACTATATTTAAGGAAGATGTCTTCCTTTACAATGAGGCTGGTAGAACACTGGCACATGTTGTCCAGAGTGGTGGTGGATGCTCCATGCCTGGAAACAGTCAAAGCCAGGTGGGAAAAAACTGAGCAACCTGATCTGACTGAATATGTCCCTGCATATTGCAGGGGGGTTGGCCTTTAAAGGCTCTTCCCAACCCAAATTGTATGATTTTATGAAGACTCTGTCTTCTCTGCCTGGTTATGAACAACGTCGCCATTTCTAATTCAGGGCTTAGGTTTAAACTAGCTTTGGCTTTAAAAAGCAAGTCTCCCCCCATCTTGTTTCCAGCCCAGAGCTGTAGAACAGAGAGTTTATCTCATCTTCTGTAGCATTTGCACAAAATGGAAACACAAAGCCCCGCCGTGTTGCTGTCCTTGCTTCAGCAGGAGAGGGTGTGGTGAGTTAACCCCCATCCCACAGTTCGTGCTGAGGAGGGGAGTGCCCTTTTCCTTGTAGGATGAACCAAAGCACAGTAAGTGCTTTTGACTGGCATTGACTGGTGCTATGGTTTGCAATGTTTTCAAATAAAACTGCAAGCTGTGGGGGTGTCTCTATACCCCTGTAGTTCCCAATGTAAGGACCTGCCCACTACAATGTGGAGTTCAGTATTACACACCAAGTGCATGCTTATATTTCTTGATGGTGGTTGCTCCTGAGTCACCTTTGACTCATGCATTCTCTCTGTTGGTGTCCAGTGGGTGAAGCATAAGCATTCATAATGGCACCATAAAAGCACTACAATTCAGAGTCTATGCACTATCCACCCAGCTGAGCTGGGAGCTTTGAGGGCATCCCAGTAAAAAGCCCAGCCTTAAAGGTGTGGGACTGAATCCTGGTGTCAGGGAAACCTTTTGCCCTTAGCATTTTATGATTAATAATGTTATTCCAGGGCTGCAGGGAGCTACAGTCCCCCATGCCCTTGGTCAGGTATTTTACGTTGTATTTAGGAATGGTACCCCACAATTCAGTCCCTGAAAGCATGTGATCCTCATTTTCCCCTATCCCTCCCCCTGCAGAGGGCCAGAGAGGAGAACTAGAGGCACAAAAGGTAAAGATCCTGCCATGAGATAAGAAAAATTTACTGGAAACAGCAATGAGATTAGAAAATGAACAGTAACAGATGCAATATTGATGATAGAGGGTACAAGAAACTAATTATTCGCATGGAAAAAAACCTCAGCAATAGATAATACCTGGCTGCTCCCTCTGCCGTGCTGCACTGGCCCAGAAGGGACCCTTTCTCCCCAAAAGAGACCCCCTTCCCCCCACCCCCTGCAAATATGAGGTGGTGTAGAATAACTTCAGTGTCCTAGGACACTTCAAAAACTAACCCTGTCCTGGCCGGAACCAGGACACTGTACAAATGTGGAACAAATAGAGCTTCTTTCTTTGAAGATGAAGATGTCCTCTTCATCCTCCCCACCCCATGTAAGCTTTGATTTAAGCAGGTAAAATTGCAGTTAGCTTCACTGGAGGCAGTGGAGCTCCTCATCTGCTCAGAGGTGCTTAAAAGTTTTGTTTTGAGCTTTTCTACTGTGGTTGTCTGTGGAGGGACAGAGCTGCTTCCCACACTCCAGAAAACTTCATTTGTAAGAAATGGCACTCAAACCCATGCTCAGCTTTGTGAACCCATTGCAACTGTGTCATTGTGCCCAGCTTCACCTTTTTGTTTGTGTTTTAAGCATCTCTGTAATCAGCTGCCAGATCTGCAGGCAGGGGGAAGTCCCTGAGACCAAAGCAGAGCTGTGTTAGATTCCCACATGATTTTTAAAAAAATTGACTCCAAAATACTCACAAATTGAATTGACATCCCAGGCTTCACTACATCCTGTCTCACTTTCGGCTGAGTTACCAAGAGAACTTCTGCTGATTATTTTTGTAAGTCTGATTATTTTAGGAAGCTAAATCCACCTCATGTATTTTGCTGATTTTATTGAAAGAGTTTTCCAAATAATTGATAGACCTGGACTTTCTCAGGCATACACTGCAGTGGCCTTTGGTGTCATTGCAACTCCAGAACAGGATTACTGAGAGACAGCGGCAGAGCACCCACAAGGCAAAAGGTGCGATGGTTTGGAAGGGCCTGAGAGGTCAGAGGGAGCAGTGTGGAAGGAATAGTCCTGGAGCAGGTTCCACTCATCCAGGATCTTTACCACTGGCTGTGCTGGGATCTGTCAGGCCAGGGGTAAAGCCCAGTCCCAGCTGTAAAGCAGATCTGCAAGCACCTCAGATACGCCTGTCATTTCATTCTATGGCACATGCGGTTTCCGTTGTGGGATTCTGTCACAGCATCTGTCTGAATCAGTTGATTCATTTGAGTTTCTGTGCTCTAACCTACCATTTATCAATATGGAGATCATGCAAAGTTCCTCATTGTTGTTTCGTGGGGAAACAGCGTGGCACAAACTGGAAAAAATATCTTCCCTCCCCATGATGTTTGATGTTGTACAGCTGTTCCAGAGTTTTCCCTTTTCTGTATGTTTTTGCCTTTGTGTGATTTGGTCTGTGAAGTGTCAGTATTATTTTATTTTCCTTTTCAATAAAACATTTTCATTTTTGCATTTCAGTCCTTGTGCATTTCTCATAAGTACCATCTTCCCATTACGTCTGCGAAATGTTGTTAAAGAAAGATGATTGTGTGCAGTCCAAGCATCACGATAATTTGGGGCTCCTCCTTGGAACAGGACAGTTTCCTGGCTGTTTCATGCTGTGCCTGCAGAGGCACCTGAGCTCCCAGGTCCATCCAAGCGAAACACAGTGACATACAGCATTCAGATGTCTCACAGCAGTG
Organism: Erpornis zantholeuca; assembly: GCA_013400515.1. Lineage (NCBI taxonomy): Eukaryota > Metazoa > Chordata > Aves > Passeriformes > Timaliidae > Erpornis > Erpornis zantholeuca. The sequence continues at coordinate 681,696 of VZTN01002270.1, read as the reverse complement.
GACATGCACACACTGGAAGTCTCTGATCTGAAGAGTGCTCACTTGGCAATCACAAGACAGAAAGATGGGAAGGAAACATAAGCTCTTTGCTTTAAAGATCAAATCAGAATCTTAGAAATCCGCCCAAACCACAGTAATCAAACTCAGGCTTCTTTGCCCATCACCTTCTATGTTCAGTCAGCTTCATATTTTCTCATCCAAGTCACTTTCTTGCCTGTTTTCCATGTTTGCCTGCCTGCAGGTAAGTTGAGAGACAGCCCAGCATTTCCAGACCACTAGCAAAATCTACCTGTGACCATCTATGAATTTGGGGTCTATGGGTATGGGATCTGTGACCATAATCCGTGTAATCTATGTTACATCTTTGGGTGCATTGGGGTATCCCCAGTAAAAATACGCAGTGTCTTTTGCAAGCATTTAGTAAATGTTTTTTAGTATAAAGCAGGTATTATTTTGAACCTCTGAAGTCCCTGCAGTGTTATTGCTGCCTGTCCCATCCAGTTCTGTTTCACTGGGAGGGAAGATCCTACCTGCATACTGTGAAGTGTCTGCTCAGGACTTTTCATGGACTGGGTAAACACTGCAAACTGAACATCCCTAGGTATCCTGGCCAGCCAAGTCTAAATGCATCCCATTCTCAGAAATCAAATATATCTTTGGAAATTTGAGCATTTTCCCCACAAAAAGAAAAAGTCTCAAAAAAAGAAAAGTCTCAAAAAGTGTTGCAAATCCAAAATGGATAAAAGAAAACCATCACTGTCACCTCAATCAAAACATTTCATTTCAGCAGCATCAAAGTCATTCATGTTAATTGAACCTGGGCTTTTTGAGCAGGCAGGCAGAATAGGTGACCTCCCAGGGCCAGCTCCTGCTTATATTTTGTTGTGGCTCTGTGATTCCAGTTTCAAAAAGAAAGACCTTTCAAACCAGCAAAAGAGCTTTTTCTTTCACAAACTGTTGAAGCCTGGCTGTTTTCAAAATAGATTTCAATCAGTTGTAGAAAAGTTTGAATGAGGTCTGGACTTAGTAAATTGGAGATTGCTGCCAATTCTTTATGCCTTTGAAATAGGGTGGTAAAAACGTGTCATGGCAGTAAGTGACAATTCTGACAGAGTTGACTATCATCTACTTTTGGTTTCAATCAGCCAGTGTTTTCCTGTGTGTGTTGGGGGTAAAAATTCCCCCAAACTTCGTATACAAGAAAAAAAAAACTCTCAAAATAATTTTATTTTAATTCCAGTATTTTGTTAACTAAACACTGCCCTACTTTCTCCATTAGGATATTATTGTATGATCATTTTTCCTATCTTGGTCTCCAAATAATCTAGTGACAATGAGTTTTACAGCTAGTCATACTTTGGAAAATATTGCTCTGTACAATATTAAAATAAGGTGCAACCAGTGCACCTTCTGCTGTGAGATAAGAGACAGCCAAGTGCTGGCAGAAGCATTGCCATTGTGGGGAAGGAGCAGTATTTTTATTCATATAAAAGACCAATGTTCCACTGTCAGGGAGAGAGGAGAGTCTCCAGCCCGAGGAGTGAAGGCTTTAGCAGTGTGAAATGGAAGGGAAGCAGCAGGTAGTGCTTCTTTCCAGAAGAGCTATTTGAAAGACATTCCTAGAGGCATATTTTTCTCTCTGAATGTGCAAGAGCTCTTACCCTAATGATCCTTGTCCTGCTTGAACACCAACTTGTCCTTGGGTCCCCTCTCGTCGCAGGCACCAGCACTTATTAAGTGTATGAGTTTTTTAAAGTTTTTATGGTTTTATTACTCAGCTTTTGTTAATTTGCTGAGTGCCACCACCCTATAATTCCCATCCTTTCCACTGCTCACCTTTTAGCCACAACAGTTTCAGTATGCTTTCTGCATCCCAAGCCACAGGTAGAAGTCCAAGGACATCCTTCAGGTTTGCTGCTTTTTGAAATTTGTAATAAAAGAGATGCTGCTCTTGCCTGGCACCATTCCAGCTAAGCTTCTTGCTGAGCTTTACAACTGGCAATTAATCCCAAGAAATGCTTTGAAGGACAGTATTTCCACCCCCCATGATGCCTAGGGGAACTGGTAGAGGGGTTTAAGGCTGACATTTTTGCTTTCTAAATTTGTACTTAAAGATGAGAGAGCATGACGGGGGGAGGTAGGTCAGCCCCTGCAGTTCGAGCTATGGCAGGATGACATGATTGCTTTGATCCCCTGATGCAAAGGCCTGCTCAAGCTGTGGGCAAGTGGTTCCCAAACAAGACCCACCCTTATCAAATGTCTGTACTTCCTGGGCAGGAGTGATGCTGTGCAGGGCAGAAGTCAGAGTACAGTCATGGCATGTCCTGGCTTCTCACTTACTGCCTCAGCCTTCTCAAAACCCACTGCACAGCAAAAATGCTGCCAGCAGGAGTGTAGGCAAGTCGAAAGTCACAGGGCTTGTGCCAGGTTTCCCTCTGTGGGAAGAGGGATCTGTGCAGGTATGCCACCAAACAGCTTCTTTAGCTTTTCTCTCCCCACTCCCTTCTCCTTGTGCACCCCAATTCCTCTGCCCTTGTACTCTTAGATACCACTGAAGCCGTGTTTGACTTCATCCAGAGGAGCCGCAGGATGATCGTGGTCCTGAGTCCTGATTACTTGACGGAGAAGAGCATCAGCCTCCTGGAGTTCAAGCTGGGCATCATGTGCCAGAACGCCATAGCCACCAAGCTCATCGTGGTGGAGTACAGGCCGCTGCAGTGCACCCACCCCAGCATCCTCCAGCTGAAGGAATCCGTCTCCTTCGTCACCTGGAAGGGGGAGAAGTCCAAGCGCTCCGGCTCCCAGTTCTGGAAGGCCTTGCGGCTCGCGCTGCCCCTGCGCAGCCTGAGCGCCAGCACTGGCTGGAATGAGAGCTGCTCCTCCCAGTCAGACATCAGCCTTGACCCCATCCAGAGGAGAAGGAGCCGGTTGAAAGGGCAGCCCGACCCACGGGGCGCCACACCTGTGACTCTCACTCACGGAGGAACGGCCTCGGCCTCCGAGTCAAAGGCCAAACACCGAGCCAAGCACTTCCTGACGTGCCGGTGTTGTGGGACCTACTGCAATGGCAGCAGCAGACTCAAGCACAAGCACCAGGCTGTGGCTGAGCCCAGGTGGGACAGTCATCTCTGCAACCCGGGCTCAGGCAGGCCCCCAGCACAGGGGCTTCAGGGCAGGGGTCGAGCCGAGCCCCCACCGGCACAGGCCCCTGCTCTCGCCCTCTGCCATTATAGTGACCTGTCAAACAACAATGACTTCTACGTGCTCTAACCCATAGGCTGAAGCACTGCTGGTGCGGGGCCAGTGAAAGAAACTCGCTGCAGACTCAGACAGGAGGTTTTTACCATGCCACAGGCTGGCACGGTGCCATTAAGTGTCAATCCCATGCTTGCATGGAGGACTGCAGCAGTATCACGGCTGGTGACCTGAGCCAGGGACCTGCAGCCATGCACAGAGCGGCAGCTGGGGGCTTCCTGCCCGGATGCTTCTCCTGAATTTAAATTGCAAAGTGGAGCTGAAAATGTGTTTCTCTGGCGTTGCTTTTCCCACACGGTGGCTGTGTTTGCGGCAGGGCTGCTGCTGGGGTCGGGTGTGGGAGGGCAGGTCCCCAGCTGGGGCCCAGGAGGGAGGGAGCAGGGAGAAGCCATCCTGCTGGCAGTAACCTCTGGAGAAAGGGGAGCAAGCCTGCGTTTTGCAAAGGCTAAAACTTTGCTAATGAGGGTAACGGGAGCCCCTGCCACTGCAGTTATCCACTGTGGTCTAAAAGAACTTGCTCAACAGTTTTAAGACAAGACCTTTCTCTCTAAATAAAATTGATTTCTTTAACCTGCTGTTGTAAAAAGTTCCATAGGAACGTAAATGCTGGAGCATTGTTCAGCAGGCGGTGCCTGGGGATATGGTTTGCCCAAGCTGGCTGAGGTTGCCCCTGTTCCCAGAGCTTCCATTGTGCTCCTGGGCTTGGTCGCTATCGTGGCTTCACCACATGATGAATTTGTTCTGTCAGTTGAGTGGCCTTCCACACAGCAGGAAAGAAAACCATTACGAATCTAGGAAAATATGATTAAAAAATTCTCTGAATAGTCAATGAGCTCAGGGATAGGAGCAAGACCTCAGATGCTCACAGAAAGCCTCCAGCGCTGAAGCTGAGGGGTCAAAACTCAATCACACTTCATTAAATAACCAGAAGAGCCTTTGAACAGTCTCCCTGGGGCTGCTGTTTCATCAGGCCATTGAGCTGGCCGTCAGCAGTATCTCCCACTCTTCTCCTGCAATGAAAACTTCATTTGTCTCATTCCACATTGTGTAAGGGTTTCTCTCCCCACTGAGGAAGGGTGCTAATCCTGGGAGTCAGCTGTTCACCTTCAGCTGAAGCTCTGGGATGACAGACCTGGTAGTACGCTGCATTTGTTTTCTTTCCTTGAGACCAAAAAAGGTCTCCTTCACTACTCTGGTCAGTCTAGTAATTACCTATCAGGTTGACAAGTAATTAGTTTTCTTCTACCTTGAAAATATGATCTGAGCCCTTAGGGTACAGGGTCTGGTAGCCCCCAGGACCCTTATCAGATGGCCTCAGGTGAACTTGCTGGAGCTGTGAGGAACGAGGGGGCCATGTCTCACCAATTTTAATAGTGCTGAAGTCCTGTTATAATTCACATATCACTTTTCTTCCCTCAGAAAGTGCAGACCCTCTTTCTCAGTATTGCCCTGACTTTTTTGATCCTTTCCTTCTGAGATCAAGCACAGCTGACAGCTCTCCTGTTACAAGTCTGCGTGAGCTGAATCCTAACAGCTGGCTGCAACAGACTGAGAAATAGAAATCACAAAACCTGGTGCTGAGTCAATCCAAATAAAACAAGGGCAATAAACCCCTACCAGCTCATAGGAGTTAAAAATTCAGACTCTAGAGAAGTTTCCAGGTGTGGATTTATCTCTAATTTCTATTTCTAATTTACAAACACATTGTCAATTGCTCAGAAAATCTTTGTCTATACGTGGCTATTCTCAGTGATCAGAGGAGAAGCAGGAATGAGGTATTTGGAAAGCAAGGTGACTCATTGCAGGACAGTTTGTGAGATGTAATCAAAATACCATGAAATGGTTAAACGATTCCAGTTGCTTACAATTAGATGTGGGTTGGAATTGTCAGTGAGTCTGGTAATGCTGAAAAGTGCAACTACAAGATATAAATAATTTGTAATCAATCAGCCTCCAGAGTCAACATGTTTGTTATTTGTTGGCATTCAAACAGCTTTTATTTACAGACATTGCCCTTATTTGAGTGTGGTATTGTCTCAGTCGACTACAACAATGCAAAGACAGAGGAAACAACAGCTGGAGCTCCTCACAGATGCACAGAATGGCCAAATGCAGCCTTTTGGGGCAAGCTGTCATCTCTTCATGAAAGAACAAATGCAAACTAGTAATGACCATTGCTTTTCTTGATGCTTCAACAGAGCCAGTAAAATTTCACCACTCCTTTTCTGACCTATCAAATGGACCCAGGGTCTCGTTTGCTCTCATAACAAATACTGAGACATGGTGGATTCCAGTGTGTGCAGAGACTCTGCCCCCCAAGGACGAGGTCCCAGAGGCACATCTCATTGGAGGGATGTCTGAGCAAGGATATAGGGAATAAACCCCAGAACCAATTTCCATTGTGTTTGTCTCTCATGCTAAGGAAGTTGTTAGAAATACCCTAAGTCCCAGCTTGATTTCCTACTTTAGGACCAGAACAAACTCTTTGCAGAGTTGAATTCTGCTCTCTGAAAATCTGTTAAAATCTGTCCAAGTCCCATCTGACACTGACTGGTGCAGATGGACTGTAGTCCTTCACCCCACATAGTTCTTTCAAAAGAACAGTTCAGCAGGAGCAGAGTTAGTGTATATGTAGAATTTCTACTATATCTTAATATAAACACATTCGTACAATGTTGAATATCCTACCTATGGCATGCAATGGTAGAAGGCTACCAGGTCATGATGTGCAGAGCCATTTGTACAATATTTCCACTGCTACCTAGAGGTTTCTAAACTGTGAAAGGGTGGTGCTGTCATGAAGACACTGAACACGGGAAACTAAACAGTTAGGGGACACAGACAAGTCTCTTAGCCCATCTCAGCATCAACCTGTCTTCACTTTAGTGACTGCAAAGGTCTGGTACTTAGGGGGTCTCTCCCTAGCAAGTGCCACTGGTCTCTCCTTAGCAAGTGCCAATAGTGGGCTTCTTCTCACATCTGAAATGTTGGATGAATCACTAACCTGCAAGAACTAAAAGAAACTCTCTTTCTAACATCAAACAGATTTTTATTCTCATCTGTTACTCTAGATGCTGATCTCAGAGCATCTGATCTAAGTGTATTTATAGCAGATATTTTCCCAGACAATGACAAGATTGTGAAGGAACCAAAGATGCCAGAAATGGGGAAAAAATGCTTCAAACTCTTAATCCTTGCTCTACATTTATGAGTTTTTTTCTGTGGTTGATTTACCACCAATATCTGTGGAAGGCAGCAGCATCTCTAGGACGGTGTTTGCCCTGTGTGACACACCCAGCCTAGGAGTATAACCCAGAGCCATGTCAAGCAGGGGAGGGCAGACCACATGAAGGTGCATAGGGGCATATAGGTGCTCCATACTCACCACCCAAGCATTTGGCCTCACCTGCCATCCAGAAAAATGCGGTGCTGTTCTGGAAATACAGAAGTTAAAACATTTTGGACAGAGCAGGGAGAGACACAAATGACCCTGCAGCTCTCTGCCCAAATCCATGGGAAAGAGGAGCTGGGGTTTGACTGTTGTCCACATGGGTGTTCACGCTGCATGCCATCACTGGTCATGCTGGGGAAAGGCTGTGGCTCTAAAATGACATCATGAATGCACCACACAGGCTCCTTTTGCAAAGATGTTAATGACACACAGAGGTGCTGCAAAATGGTTTACAGAAGAATATGACTTGAATTCTTCATAGCACCAGACACAGTAATGGCCAGACATCAGGGGACACAATATTTACACTGATATGCCTTTAATCAGGCTAATGATTTGTACTTCACTAAAATGTATCTGTCACAAAGTCATTTGGCTTGAAAACATCGAAGAGTTTTCCAACTCGTCAGTATTTGTCCAAGTGAATAATCAGCCTCAGCCTTAATATTGTGCCTGATTGTTGTGTAACCTGGGTTTTGCTTCCAGATGGGACGATGGTTCTACTCCTCTGTTGCAACAAAGAGACTTTTCAGGTATTTTTCTGTCTGTGGGAGTATTTGCATGCTAATGCCAAACCATCTGAAAATCCACTGTCCATGAAAAGATTGTTTTCCAGAAGGCCTTCTTCCTTTTCTTTGCTATTAATAGTTTTCGTACCACAAGTGGCAGAGTGTCTCTCCTGTCTGTTGCCCTGGCTGCACGAGGAAGTGAAGTCCCTGACCTGCAGTTATTCACTGCTTCCCACTGACCCTCTTCTTCCTCCCACTTCTTCCCATCTCAGTGGGAATCTGGACTTGATTGCTTGTCACCTCCAACACCTTTCCCAAGGAGGTGCTATGGCTGAGGTGTCTCCCGGCATTCCACTGGCATGATCTTAGATGAATTTTTTTGTTACAGTGCACTGTGCCTGCTTGGGGCCAGTTCATCAGGCAAGGCAGATCACGTTGCATGCTTGGTGAAGCAGGAAATAGCGATGACAGGCAATCCTTGTTCCATCTGCTGTGGTTATTAGCAAATGATGTTTTATTTATCTCCAGATCAGCCATGAAGACACTGAGACACTGACTCCCATCAGAAACTTGTTCAATAACGAGTTCTTACCTTCTGAGATCTATAGGTTAATGGATGAAGAATCAAAACCCTGCTGTTAATGTGTGCAGGCTAATGCTTGCAAAACATTACCACATATATGTACCCACAGTTACCAGCCAAGCTGGAAGTACTATTGACAAAAAGAGGTCATTTGGGAATATCTGCTCCCATGGAGCCATTTTCACTGACTACTATTGATTACAATGACACCTTGAAATTCCACATGTGGGCAGTTCCATATTGACCAGTCTGGGAATGGGCCTGCAGTGGGCAATACAGATTCACAAAGAACTTGAGTTTTCTATTCACCGCAAATCCTATTTCTTTGATTATTTTTCTCCTCTCCTGTCCTCAAGCAGAACAAAATCAGCACAAGATGACATCAAAATTTTCCAAGAAAACAGAAAATGTGTGATTCCCATTTAAAGTTATGTTTTATTTAACATAAACATGTTTTGAAAAGTTTTTAAACAAAGCTCAAAATGTGCTATACCGAGAGTGTCAAAATCAGTCTGGTATTTCACTTCTGTTTTGCTTAGAGCATGCTTTGTTAAGACTAGTGCCTTTTAAAACATTTCAACTTAAATGAAAACAGCATTTTCCTTTGGAAAGCAGCTTTCATCACAAACACATCAGATCTGCATTGGTTATCAAAATTTCCCTTTTCTGCATATTGGCCCAGCACTTTCAGTTTTCAGTATTTGAAGTTTCTCAGTCTGCTAAGATTTATTAAAGATTTAGGTCAATGATGCCATGAGCTCCCTAACCAGCCCTCTAGCAATTGAAAAACCTCGAACTGCATTCTTACAGCTTGCTGGAAAAAAATCAACACGTTTGCATATCAAATTGTATCAGCTCCTCAAAGAGCACTCATGTTTGTGTATCAGGTCCAAGAACTTGGCTGTGGGTAATACCTTACTAGCTCTCTCCTCTGTGCACTGCCAACACAAACGGGGATGTCTCTGCAGACAGCAATCCATGCCTTCTGCTTTGCTCTCTCTCTTTCCATGCACACTGTTGCCAGTGAAAGAAAATTCTGCTCCATTCATGCTTACATTTTAATTGCATGCTCCTTTCTGGAGGCATGCAAGAGTAACATCCATCATTTTGTTTCACATCTCTGCCTCAAAAGCATCTGCTCCATTTGTGGATGCAGGGGAGAGCAGCTGCTGGCTCCCATTCAGAATCAGCCTCCATGGCACATGTTCATTTACCTGCATTTAACATCAGACAGCATTTCAAGCTCACTTACTATCCCTTTCAGATCTCCATATATGAAAAAAAAAACAACACCCCAATCCAGCTAACAAATACCTGGCATTTCCCCCTAATATCCACATCTGTTTTGGCTGGTTTCATCCACTCCAGCAGCACAGTACTGTCAGAGTTGTATCTGACCCAAACAACAGTCTTGGCCCTTGTATCACCAAGCTGGACCTGAATAAAGAAAGGTGAGTTATCTGGGCTAGGTTAACATGTAGCTACTACCCAGCTCCTCAAATAACCATCAGACCCCTTGCTGGGCTGCTCTGTTAATGCTGTGTCCTAGTTTTCTGCCAGCTTGGCTTTGTGCTCCTCTTTCCCTTGATGACTTTAAGGCTACAGTTTAATAAATGCCCACAGTGTCATCAGGATCTGTTTGTATCGCTAATTTTAAGTATTTATTATTGCTTTTTTGAGGGTTGGATAAGAAGACCTAAGTAATTGGTCTAAGTTACCCTTTTCCCTGGGGACATGTTGCATTTCTGTTTCTTTTTGTTATCAGTGAGGCAGACCTCTCCCACACACCACCTCTCACTGCTGCCAAGCTCCTACGCACAGACATAATTGGGAAGATGCCCAGAGCTCGCTACTAACTTAATTCTTTGCTCAGTCCAGCTCAACTGCTTGCAATTTCTCTTACATGAATTTTATGCCAAGGGGGGACCCAAGGTCACCACTTTGTAAACTAGATCAAGATGATTTAGCTTCCCCTCTTCTTTTCTAATTTCGCTACTCCTCTGTCTTTTCCTGGCTTAATCTGAAGCTTCCTCATAACCATTGCCACACACACAAGCAGCATCCAAATATTTCCAGCTGCTCTGCACACCAGCCTGACTATTAGAGGGAGACAGACTTAGCAGGTGGCTGGGACTCACCATCTGGCTGTTCTCCCTCCCAACCTGCTTGCTTGCTTTCTCTCACGAATTCTTTTCTGAAGTACAGCAGCTTATCTCCTGCCCTTACACCCCTCTGCTCCATCAGTATCCAGATAATCCAGTCTCCAGCATATTCTTCCTCTCCATCCTCCGTGGGTAAGGAAGTGTGTGCCAGGTGCTGCATAGGTGTCAGAGGACCTCTTCTCTAAAGGGGCTCTGCTCTTACTTTGTGCAATCCCAGCTGTCTGACAGCAAACTTCCTCAAGGTACACTAAATTTGTTCAGTTTGGCCCTGCTTCCAGTGCAGAGGTCAACACAACAGATGCTTTGGAGCACTGACTTCATGGGCAAGCCTGGTCCCAGTCTGTGTGCAGACGTCTGTCTGCCAGTTACCAGCAGAATGCTGGAGCAGCCAGATCGGAGCAGCCTGCAGGGTGTCACCTCCTGTCACCGGCTCTTCCAGCTGGGTGACTGGCTTATATTTAGTCTCTAGTAGGTGATCTTATGAAAGGATATGGAACAAGGAAAGATGAGGCAGAGAAAGTAGATCACATAGTTCCAATTAAAAAAAAGTATTCATCCTGGCATATTCAGTTGTACTTTTATACTTTTATTTATGATAGGGTTATTTTCTTCTCTCTTTTTTTTTTTTTTTACTTGGCAGGCAAATAGCAGTTCTCCATTATACTACTACAAAGTGAAACTGTCACCGCTCATTTCACAGACTAGAGGCAACATTTATTATTCTCTGTTTAGCCAATGCTTTTACAGAAACACTTGAAGAAGGAGAAAATTGCCCAAAAGCAAGCTTTAGGTCTATTGTTGGGAATTCCTGGCTGCCTGGCTGACATCTTAGCAGCATTCCCCATTGTCACCTTTATCACTGAATTGGACTTACTACTTCATTATTTGATTTTTGTTGCTTTCCTCTCAGGTTGGCATTTGGCCTTTCTTTCAAAATACCATGTGCTGCAACCTCCCTCCAGTTATAACAAGGGAAAGTTTGAAGTTCTTGATACCTCTCATTCCTGTCTGCAAAAGCAGAGCAGACTGGATTAATATTAGATTAGTTACATTAACATTTTCTTTCATTTTTTGAGAGACAGCACCAAATAATTAAGTAACATTGCTAGCAGGTGGCAGGGAAAATCTTTGTAACAAGTCTCACTGCAACAACTCCTTTACTGCCTCAAGCAACTCCCTTCAGGTCACCCCGTTAAATAACCAGTCAACGTTTATTAATCACATCAGCTGTGTCTGATGAATACAGCTAATCAAACCATCACAGAAATGTCCAAGGAGTGGGGCTGGTTGAGATATATTGCCAGAAGGTCACCAGAAATTGCTTCTTCTATGGATTGCTGTGGTAAAGTATGACTTATTATCTCCCTTGAGAAAAGGTTCCGAAAGGATGATATCTGAGTGCTTCCTGATACCTTAGCCTAGGCAATTCCCCCTCGTTACAGGCAGACTTCATAGCAGAGAGAGACATTTTTGCATCCATTAGGCTCAGTTTGTTCAGTTGAAATATGGCTTCTGTGTTGTCTCTGTGGAAAAAACTGAAGGAAAATGTGCTGGTGCTTCCCTGCCAATTTTGGAACGAGCTCCTTTGAGTTTTGAGGATCCAGATTCCCAGGAGCTGCAGAGCGCTCTAGACAAGATAGCTCACTCATGTATCCTCATGTCCTATTGCATGCCAAGTGTATATTTTAACTAGTGAGCTTAACAGCCTTTGGTGTTCTTGCTTCCTCTCCATGTTTTTGTGAAGTTAACCCTATTTTTGAAGCTCCCCTACACTAGCAGTTGCAATGCACCGGCTATGCTGAGCGATCCCAGTCTGGATCAATCCAGACCATTCTTTTCTCCTCTCTTGATCCCCTCCTCCCAGCTTTTTACTACTCACTCCTTCTCTCCTGACCTGTTTGGTTTTGAAGAGGTGTACACAGAATCTTGCCCGGCACTGTGTTCATGACTTGCTCTGCACAGAAGTACTCAGCAAATCAGTAATTCTAAATACATGGAATCCATACCAGTGTGCATCCTCCCCAGTATGCCATCAGCCCGTAGGGGCTGTTTGGCACGTTGCTGGTGTATCACACTTCCCTGAAGCCCCTCTGGAGTGGGGGGAAAATGTGAGTAGGTTACTTTGTCCTGTTCTGCATTTTCAGGGATGTTTGGGCTCCTAATGCATGGATTGATGTATGAGAGTGACGGGTTCATTGTTTTTTTCCCCCTTGTAGCTGGAGTCTTTTAGCAGCTGTGCTTCCCTGTTAACCCTTGCCATGTTTGCATTCTATAGAGGCTAGTGGTGCTTTCCACAGATGGAGTCAGATGGGACCCTTCAGGTGCAGAACAAAAGTCAGGTTATGCTCACAGGGAATACAACCAGCAGTTCCCTCTGCATTAAGCACATCAGAAAGGTCGGGAGATGCTTGGGAGGGGGCCCTTCAGATAGACTGGCAGCTCAGGGCTTGCCTGGGAATGTTCCTGCTCAGAGCACTTGTGCTGGCATCCACCTCTTGTGGGCACTGGGCTCATTGACATTTCTGCCACAGCACAGCACGCCTTGCCAGTCTGATAAGGCATCTCTCTGGAGACATCTTGCTTGCTCTGGACACTCCTGGGCGGAGGCGTCAGCTCTGGCCGTGTTATCGTGTGCATCAGGAGCGCTGTGATATTTGCTCTGTGCTCCCGATGGGAGCTCTCCTAGTTCCCCCCACCTCCTTCAAACACAGATACACACACTTCAAGCTGTCCAGTGTATTTTGAGAGAGCAGAAAGTATTTGCTAAAAATATTTATGCAGAAGTTATTTATGGCCTGGCCCACATCAACCCCGTGGCAGCCGTTACACAACGCGGCACAAAGGAGCCCTTATCTGGAGGAGCACACAGCCAGTTTTGCAGCCCACAAGTCACTAAGAAACAATTCCAGTGGCTCTTCAGTCAAATCAGGAACTTGAGGCCTGGATGTTCAATTTAGATGTCAAAACTTGTCAAGCAAGCCCTCATGTCAAGATGCTTTCTCATGCCTCCCAATTTGAAGGGGACTCTGGTAGAGGGGATCAGAAAATGCTGCACCATTACAAGGAATGGCAGCTTTCCCTCAAAAAGCTAGAGGTAGGCAAAGCAGGTCTCTTTAGCTGGAATTTGGTTCAAGATTAGAATTATTTTCACTCTCTGCTTGCTGTAGAAAACATCTCAGTAGCTTATAGAAGGGGAAGGAGAATTACCCTTTGGCTGATACTGGATACTGGGCACACACCCACAAGGTTGATCACAGAGATTGGATCTAGTTCACAAATGCACTCTACTGCTACAGCAAGCATTTAGCTGAGGTACCTTTTGGTTAAAACCGTAATAAAGGTATGGTGAGTTTATAAACCCATTAATTTTTTTAAAAAATTACTCAAATCTGGCCTTTTGTCCTGGACTATCTCCACCTTCATATAGTTTTTTTTTACTGTCTTTATGATCTGCAATGGCCTCATGGGTGCTGATCTTTAAAGGTCTGTACTAAAACTCCCAGCCTCATCTGTTATGGTGGAGATGTGAGCTTGTGCAGGTAAGAAAGCAGAAGATGCTCTTGATGTAATGAAACTGGTGGGATGCAAATGTACCAGAGGAATGACAGCAATACCAGCACTTCTCTGTGCAACTGTTCAGTACCAGTGCCGTGAGTCAGAAGTGATTACAGCCCAATTCCTCAGTTAACTTATAAGGGGAAAAATAACTGAAAGCCAGGATCTCAAATTACACCCAAGTCACACACACTGGTTCCCTGTCCTCCATCAGGTCACTAACCCTCTCAAGGAACTCAGGTTGATTTGACATGCTTGTTTTCATCAAACCCCTGCTGCCAGGTCCTTATGGTTTCATTATCCATTCAATGCTAATGATGGGATACTCTGTAACCACTCACATGTCCTGGATCTTGGAAAGGCTAATCCCCAGAGCCTCTCTTTGCCCTCTTTTTAAGATAAGTATTTTGCTTGCCCTTTTCTGTTCCTTTGAGACCTCTGCTGCTGTCTTTGCCTCCTCAAATGCAATCACTAATGGTTCAGAGGTTTAATTAAGCTAATTCTTTCTATAAGCACTCCAGGGGGAATTTCAGCAGCCCTTGCCAGCTTGAATATATGGAGTTTTTTAAAGTCTGGATATTTCTTGAAATCATTCTTTAAGTATGCTATTTCAGAGTAACCTATTCCATTACACAGTTTTCCCTACTGGAATTTACTTGTTTGTGAGAAATAGGACAGGATTACTTTTGAGTCCTTCAATTTTAACAAGCTTTTTTCATTTGTTTGCTCTTTCCCCCCACAAAGCAGTAAGTCAGTAGCATCTTTTGCCACAGCCAATTCCTCTTTCCCTTGCACTTCCAACCCCCTCCTTTTGGGTGACCAAGTCAAAGTGTTGCCTCATGACTCTCAAAAAAAAAAAAAAAAAAAAAGAAAAAGGGACACAAAGAAACCTTCAGAGTCAGAGAATCAGGTGGGGTGTACATGCTGATAACACCTGTCTACTCTTGGGAAAACCTTCGTGGGACTGCAACGCTTTGTCAGCTCTGAAAAGAACTACACATTCTTTTTCTTTACGCTTTTTCTGACTCTTAGAGTTGTCAAGAAGAGCTAAGATCTATGATCCATGAAAATTGAGTGATTCCATTCTAGTTTTCCAGGTCTAAACCAGTCATGAGCTACTAAGATCAGTAGCAAACTAACATGCAGTAACAAACTCTCTTCCAGAGACTATCAAACATCTACTGCTGTGGTTTTCCTTCCTCTGAAACTCTTGGTTATTATCAGAAGCTAGATCTTGAACACTTGGTTATGGAGTAGCCACACCTATGTCTCTACAGGGTCAAAAACCAGGGAGTAGTTTTTAAAAGCCTCAAAATCATAGTTTTAGCCTATCAGCATTTTCCAGCTGATCTGACATTGGAAGGACTGTCTGCATTAGTGTTTAGTCCTCTGGGATGGTAAAGCCAAGCATGGATGGACATCTGCATGTGCTGCGGATGACCGTGAATGCAGGTAAACAGTGTGCCCACATGAGAGCAGCCCGTGTGTTACAGATGCCTTTTGGGCGTGCTGGTGTTAAACCTGGTTTCAAACTAACCTGTAAGAGCAGGACGCTGCTGGAAGGTACCGCGCCTCCCTGCAGGCCATCTGGTGGCTGCTGGGGGAACGAGCTCTGACAGAAACGCTGAATTCATACAACAGCCCATCTTTTGGGATGCAGGCATTGCAAACAATGGTTATTTTTGGGGTAAGAAGGTTAAAAATCAGGTAAGGCCACTCCTAATCATCAACTGGCATGAATCAAGCCACCGAATCCATGGCAGAGCCCAGCATAGACATGGGTCAGCTGAGTTTGGGCAGCTGTAGCCTAGAAAAGCCCAACAGAAAACCATTTGTGAAAGCGATTTTGGCATAGAGAAAGAAAGGGAGCATCCTTAAAAAACCACAGATGCTGATGTGAAGCTCTGGGTACCAGTATGGACATGGAGCTGGCAGACAGACAGTGGTTTCAAACATGATTACTGTTTCTTTCCCAGTTTCTTCCAAGTCCTGCAGGATGTCCAATGATTTAACAACCCAAGCCTAACATTTTTCCTTCACCAGCAGTATCCCAGCTGATGACACAGCCTTGCAAAAAACCCTATTTAGGACTGATTTCTTGGGCACAACTGTAGGTATTGGAATAGTCTAATGAGATATGTCTAGAAATCAGTGACTGAGCAAGTCATCTAACACAGCCTCTCCTCTTTCATTCACAAATTCGCTGGGAGAGACTTTGTCTTTTTTTTTGTTCTTGTGGTTTGTGTGTTAGGTTTTTTCCTCACTCTAGTCAGTGCTGTGAGAGAATGGCTTCTAGCCTGGCTGAAATATTCCTGTTAACCAACCTTCACATAAAAGCTCAAGGCTATTTCTGGGCTTAAGTTTTCTGTTAAAATTCCTTTATGGTCCCCCAGTACTTTTTGTAGAGTGAGCATTAGGACACAAAGCGTCTCTGAGTATTTGATAAAACACTAATATCAAAGGATCTAGACTGAATTTGGGTTTCTGTAAAATAGTTTTATATAAATACACAGGAAAAGCATTTTCAATCACATGATAATCAATTTGTGATCACAAAAACTGGCTGAATGAGACTTTCCAAATGGAAGTTTGATTTCTTTTAATTTCTGTGATACTAAGGAGTTTACCTCCATTTGTGTTCTTGGATTATCCTGGGTTGTAGCAAGTCTCTCTAATTTAGTAAAGACAGACTAGCATCTTCAAAATTGAAAATATAAGAATTTAATTTTAAGTTTAAAGGAAAAGTTTTCTCTACAGTGTTTTCCAAGAGTTTGCTTTCCATAGAGCACATCAATTTCAAAAATCTAGATAGCTATTCTAATTCCTCTCTTCCCCTGCTGTTCTTTAAACAAAGATCAGTGTTGTTATTTTTCCAAAAAAGAGCTCTTTTAATAGTCACACAGACCATATCTCACAAAGTCTATGGCCCCACAGATCACAAAATATGAGCTCATGTTCTCATGAATTGTCGATTGTTTGCAAAGAGTTTGTAGGCAGCATGGCTTTGGAAAGGAATTCGGAGCAACTATTTTTGCTTCCATTATTCATCCATTCCTTTTCCCCCCAAATAGTCTCTTTTCAGTTCCAAGGCATGTGCAGACTAGAAATAGCATCAGCCCTGGGGGATTTTCCTTTACCAATCCCTTGGACATTCATTTCCCAATTTAGGGTGTCTGTTCTCAACTTTTCAGAATAGCATCTCCTTCCCTTGCTCCATCCTGCATGGACAGCAGGGACAGGCTGCCTCAGGAGAGAGATATTCTCAGTTGGGCCAAACAAAGTCAGAACAACCCCACTCCTTGTCTCCCAACCAGCAGATGTAGCCAAACATGAATTTTCTTAATGGGAATAGATGGTACAAAATTTCCTGGTTTATCCTTAATAGTCACTAGAGGGCAAAGCAGGTCTCCATAAAGCATGCCTGCTTTAACCAGGAGGCTCCCTGGCTCTTGCCTTTGTCTCATGAGGCTCTGGTGTGGTTCTGTCTGCAGGGACAGAGCTGGACAGTCCCAGCCTGACTGCTGACTACCTGGTTTGGGACATGCTCAAGTGTGCCCAGAGAATGCAATTTTTGTGTGTTTCTGGTTTTGGACATAGTGTTGGCATTTATGATAATGTATTGCTTATATAAAAACATCTTTCAAGGTCAAGGTCCTTGTGATGCAGCATCCATCCAGTCAGGCATCTTGCTACTACAGGATGCCAAGGGTAACATTGAGCTATTTTCCCTGTAATGTCCTCCCAGCTGCTGTGGCTTAGATAAGTCAGGATGCAGAGCTCAGATATGTAGATAACATGTAGTTCTCTTCTTTAATTTCTGATTACCTTTTCATCCCAGTAGCCCTTAGGTATTCAAGGAGATCTTGCACTGAAGTCCTGAAGTTTCCTTGGCATTGTGTGAAAAAACCACCTTTGGTCTCTCTTGAACATGCTGCCTGTCTGCTTCACACCATGTCCCCCTGTGCTGATACCAGAAGCAGAAAGCTGCAGCCACCTTTTCATCCTCAGCAAGCCCATTGCAAGTTAAAGTAGCTGTGTCCTGTTCTCACCTATTTTTTTCACTTCTGGGATGAAAATTTGTAATGTATGCAATGGTTTGGATGTTGATCAGGTTGTGAATCTTCCATGGCAGATCAGGAACCCCCCCTGGAACTCAGTGTGAAGCTAACCAGGGAAAATATGGCTGAGAGAATATAGAAAGACCCTGGGAGAGCAAAAGAAGATGACAACTCCAGAGCAACAGAACAAATCTTGGCATGGCTGCAGTCTCAACATGTGAAAACCCACCTAAGCCAGGATAACAAGAGATGCCAATGAAGGCTTAAGGACCTCACGTGTAGGAGTAAAATCTGTTGATGTTGTTCCAAAAGTAAGATGTTTTCATGTTGGTGTGCACTAAGAGGCCTTTGGAAAGTGTTTATGCAGCAAGAAGCCCCAACTCTTTAAACATGAGACCTGTGCTGCTGAACTTCATGATTCTCAGAATCTTGGTGAATATTAAGCCTTCTGAATTAAAAGCAAGTATGTTTTGGTGTTTCAAAAAAATGTTGGGCTTCAAGATCTGCTGCCTGTAACACACTTCAATCGAAAGTGTTCCAAATCTGGGCAAAACACTTAAAAACACCTTCCACTCTTCCCAAGGACCTGCATTCCCATTTTTCAATGAATTTAGCTGGAGGTTTTTGAGTACCAAAATTGAAATCCATGTGTGCAGTCAGTCTCCTTCACACTATGCTCTGCCAATTACTGAGTCCTGTTCATGTGGAGAGTGGAGGTTGCTGTGGGCCAGCCTACACAGCAGGGACAGTTGGGCTGATGGCACCTGGTGCCACACAGGTGGATTGAGCCCCACATGGAAAAAGCCAGCCCTGAGCTGACAAGGGATTCCATAGGAGCAGCAGGGTTTCCCTTTCCAGAGTGCCAGGCTGTTTCTTTGCTGTGCAGGAGAGGCTTTTCAGTCCATAGATGTGATGGCAAGCTCATAAACAGCATCTCACGTGAATCAGTGTTCCCAATTCTGAGCCAAAAACAACAAAGCCTGTGCTCAGGCCTGGCTGTTGGGAAATGATAATTGCTTTTTGAGTTCTGGACATCTCCTACACTGAGCCACTTAGCTGAGCTCTTCTATTCCCCTGAAATGAGCAGAAAGGAGGTAATGGTCAGTGAGGTCTATGACAATCCAAAGGAGGTTGGAAAGGCTAGCAGTTTCCAGTCAATGGGATCCCAGTTGGCTCCCAGCTCCAAGTGGTGCTCTTAGCAGAGACTGCTGAACTAGCTGTGAGCAGCACATGTGATGCAGGGTGGTGCCAGGGCGTGCAGAAGCTGCTGAGCCACTGGCTGGAGCTCTTGTGCTTTTGGGAAAGACCAATTCTCCCAGATCACGCTTGGAGTCCCATGAAAGTCAAGGGGAGGAGGTCTTTTATTTTGATGTATCTATGTTTGACATTACTGTAGGAAGGACAAGGATCTAAGACTCGAGGTTTTTCTCCTCTTACCCATTTAAAGTGAGGTAGCTGTATGCCTAGTCTGGGCTTTTTGTTTGCAAAGCAGACACAGCTCACACTGAGCAGAGGGATAATTGTAAGTTCTCATCACTTCTGGAAAATGGGCCATTAAATAGGTCATTAAGTATAGCATTAGCTGCCTCATTTCAGCCGCCTAGGATGAAGAAATTTGGCTGTTGCAAGGCAAACAGAGGCTCAGAATAGTACAGGGTGCAGGCTGGCTGACCATGCTGCTGTGTCCTTCTACACCACAACAGCACAGGCAACCTGGGAGCTTTAAACACCTGCCATGAAGTCCACACTGGCATTTAATAATCCTCCTTCTTCAGGGAAAATGAAACTTTTACTGAAACCATGTTTCCAAACACAGAGCAGATCCACAGCCCCTTCAGAGGACCTTCACGAGACCTCTGAAAGTGGCAATCAGAGTTTCACTCTTTTAGGTCATGGATTCACTACTAGTTCAGGCTGGAAGGCCATTCTAACAGTGGCTCTTGGATTCCTGCTATGCCATTAGCTGACTTTTGTCCATTTAGGAGCCTGTTTGCCACAGGAGAAGGCCTCTGAGAGGTACCCCATGTCAACGGTCTGCTGTGGACACAGGGGTGGCTGTACCACCTCAGTCCAAAATTCCAGCTATGCCAGTATGCTGTATCTACCCATGACCAAAGCAATCCATGGAGAAACACACAAGAGCTTGGCAAGGACATATAAATCTCTCAAATGCAGCTATTTGTTGTTTAGGAAGGGTCAGAGCCAGAAGGAGTTTCTGTCTTTAGAAACTCTATACATTTCTACTTCAGGAAGTTTTTCTATCCTCCTCAGTCTCACAGAGACCTGTTGCAGCCACAGCATCCTTAGACAGGAACAAATCCATCTGAGAAGTGACTTGCAGAGAACAGACATGAAGAACAGTTGGAAGCAGCAGGAGAAGGCAAGCCAGCTTTTCTCTGGCTCAATTCCTCATTGATGCAGCTGTAAGGAGGCCTTTTCCCAACACGCTGTCTTTGCCACAGCTTTGGATTTGCTGAACCAAATTTGTGAAGAATCAGGAACATAGAGAAAAAAACATTAGTGAGGTATTTAGCATGAATGTGAGCAAAATAAGCCAACCGTGGAGCTATGGGATGACCCCACCCAAACCCACACATGTTCCACAGGTCCCGGAAACAAACGTGAAGGCTCAAGTAGCATCATTGTGCTACAGTGAGCTCTCTTTTTTGAAACCTTTAATGATAAATGTTTAAACAGCTGCCCTTGTAGGATTCAGGGAAGGAGAGCAGTAAGGCATTGTCTTGTACTAAAGCCACAGCTGGACTTTGGCCAGAGCTGAGGAATTTGTAGGTGACATGAGTACATTTTTCATGCATTTTGCTGAATCCCCTGCATGGCGTAACTTTCTCCGTGGGAGATTTAGCCAAACAGTCTGAAGAAAAGAAAGAAATGTGGACAAACCAGCTTCTGTGATTTATTGCCTCAAAGCCATTCAGTAGAGATTGTCCCAGCTGGTCAAAAGCTACTTATTTCCTACTTCAGTGGAGGGGAAGAAGGGTACTGGATGCACATTTTGCCCAGATAGAGATCTCTATTCTTTAATTTATCTCACACACTTAGGACAAATGAATAACAGTGTTGATCTTATCTTATGCTTAATTTCTTGTTTATTTCTTTTTTTATTTTCTCAGTCCTCTTGTGCCCCCTCCTTTTTTTTGCCCTGCTCCTTTTAAGATGGGAAATTTTTGACATTAGCTATATATGTCACTGGAGGCTTGATAAAACACATAAATGGACAACTTTATTAACCACAATGCCTCATCTGGTGCGATCCCAGAGAATATAAGTACTTGAGGAATACTAACTCTGTTTTTCTTCCCAAATATCATTTTATTAAGACCACTGTGAAGCCCTGAGTATGTGTCTGCATTACTGTTTCTGTTCAGATCAGGAGCTCCCTGTAAAAGTAGTTTGGTTTGCATTGTGGTGCCATCTTAAGGATGCTTGAATTACTGTCCCTTTGAAAGAAACTTGTCTGGAATATGTAGTCCCCTAATCCATTCGAGGCACTACTGGGAACCAGGTTGTGGATGGCAAGAATTAAAAAAGAGAAAAAAAAAAACCAAACAGCAAAGTCCCAAACAATAAAACCATGAAATGCATTTACTGTGGATGTCAAGTCCTCAGCAAAAATCTTCTTGGTCCTTGGTTCTGCTCCTCTCAGTTCATCCTATTTGCTAATGCAAATGTAGTCTTAGAAAATCCACATATGATCTTTGGTGAATTTGAAGGCTTCACGGCTAAATTCCTCCAGCATAACCATAAAGTAAATGTACAAAATTAAATGAGTCCATTTGTTTGTGTGTTACCTATCTGCCTCCACGCTCTGTGAAATGCAATATTTTGTTGTCAAAGATAGGAATTGTTAAAAATATGAGTGTTTCTTTTTTATTTCCATGTAGATAAAATTCTTATTTCTATAATATAGTAAATTGTTGGGGCTGGGAAACCCTCACTGGAAGGGGAGCAAATCTGTGGTTCTTCTGATGGACCTGCATGTGCTATGGGACTTCAAGAGCAGCACTGAATTGTACAAAATTCCATGTCAGAACATTTTCCACATGTCTAGAAACCCATTTATCATCAAGGTATCTGTGCTTTTGGGGTGTGATCCTGCTCACCTGCAGCACCAGCATCACACAAATGGTGATTTGTTCTTCAGCCTTGAGGACAGAGACCCACTGATCATCCCACAGATGCCAATCCCCACATCCCATCACCTCCCACCTTCCTCTCTGCTGCCCCTAATTAAATCCCTCATTCATCAGAGCCTCCTAAGGTGCAGTACTTACAGTGTTAGAGGGGCAGAGGGTGCAGCCTGGGGGAGGCTGCCCTGGTGGGAGTGGGATTAAGTGCTCCTCACCATTGCACTTGGAGGTCTGTGCACTCCACTCTCTCACCTGAGCACAAAAAACTTGGGGTTTTTTTTCTGGGAACAAAGAAATGAAATCAAATCAGCTGAGATTTGTTCTTCTGAGAGGGAGAGAAGGAAAGCGAGTGAGATAGACTGACACACACCTGATCCTCACAAAGCTGCTGTGCAGGTGGGTGGATGGGCAGTGATTGTCGAGCAAGGTGTACAGCTCCAAGCTGAGTCAGAGGATGTGGAGGGCACAAAGCAGAGGCTACCTCTGCCACCTCACTATCCCCCAAGGATTAAACATCCCCCAGAAGTGAGCTGCTGGATAATTTCATCCAAGTATTGACAGGATCTCTGAGCTTGCAGTGGCAGATTGTAAAGGTTTATTTGTTTGTTCCATGGGGCTTCCCATAAAACTACAGAAAGGAAGTTTCTTGATCTTTCTCCCTCTCGCAGACACTTGCACAGCAGTGCTAACACCCCCACCTGCTGCTACCCACATTCAAGTAATGACAGAATCACTTTACCTGCAATTTTCTTACACATAAGCAATGCAGTTACCACCAATAATTAGGAGGAAGTTCATGATGGTGCTGTAAATCAGGACCAGATTTGATGTCTAGATCTGCAATATATTTTTTATTATAAATATTTTGTTATTGGAAAAAAAAAGGGTTCTGTAAAACAACAACAATCCTGATCTTTTTCCAAACACCGCTTTGGCTGAAAGTTTGCTTTCTATTAAGATGTGTTATTTCTTCAATTACCCAAGAGTTTAAACATTCTTTTTGCAGGACTTCTAAGGAAATTGTGAACAATTAAAATGTAAAGCATTAACAACTCTGACAAAATTATAACCTATTGAATTTACTTTGTTCTATTTAATTTTTACCTTTGTAAGGCCTCATACACTTAAATGCTGTATGATCAGAACCCAAGAGACTTATTTTGGGTGTTTTTATTAATGTGTTACATCTTCTCTGGTATAATCTGCAGAGGTCAATGCATGTAACTACAGTTACCCTTTAGTAGATATCTGAATTTGGGGATCTATCCTTTTCCAGACCACCTTGGTAGAAGCCTTGCCCTCTTCTTGGCTATTGTTTTACCAGGCCCTTGTGGACACAGATTTCATGGAAGGGAAACTGATAGAGAATCAATAAGCCAACCATCCTTACAGACATGAGATCTGCATGTGGAAAATTCTTACAAACACAGACTTTGAAACTCAATGTAGGGCTTTGGGATTTAAGGGCATATTTGAACTTAGCAAAAATAAGCGACTCAGTGAATATGAATAGTCACGGCCCCCGTGTTTGCAGCTTATGTATCACTTCTGCAAACACCGTGGTTTATAATTGACTGAAAGGAGAAATACATCTTGCAACACCCACCAGCTTCTGCAGCCTGGGTGATTTCCCACCTGAGCACCTCGCTAGTCTATTTTTATCCTGTGAGGAGGTTACAGCACTGTGCTGGCCATGATTTCCTTTACCTAACAGGTGCTGGCCATACTTTATTTTGCAAATGAGGCATTTCGTGAACTATCATGAGAGTAAAGAATTACTAGAGCTGAGGGGGCGGGGGTGAAATGGAAAGAAAGGGAAGGAGGGCAAAGAATGCCTTTGCAGACAAATCCTCCGCACAATTGAATCTTTGCTGGCACTGAAAAAAGCCTCAAACATCAGAAAAGTCATGCTTCAGTTCTCTGCTGTTGCATTATCTTTTTTCTTTCCTTTTGCTACTTCAAAATACCTACAAGTATGCTGCCCTCCTTGAAGCTAGCTCCTTGAAAATGAAGTGTACATTTCAAAGATTGTGTACAGTATAACTCTTTGTGTTTGGCTTGGAGAAATATTTGTTGGGTGGAAAGGAAAAAGGGAATTTAAGTAGTTTGTAATAAGCAAATGTTCCTCCAACACCTGCTCAAAACGCATTGAAAGTAAGGACATCTTGGCCATGTTGGACAGAAGTTTCATCTTGTGATGTTAGAAGAGGGCTCTTGAGAGGGAGTTGCAAAATTAAACACCCCCAAAACCTGTGAGTCACACATCCAGGGCTGGGTAGGTTCACACTTGTTAGGGTGGCAATGCCAATGTGGAGATGACAGTGAGGACTGGTTGCCTCAGCATCCATCCCCAGTCCAGGGCAGGGTCCCGAGCTCCTGTGGCACATCTGTGCTGCTGGCAGGGCTGTCACTAACTGGTTTGGAGTGCTGCATCTACATTGGAGCAGCAGTGAAAATATCTCATCTTGTCTGGCATAAAGCCACTAGAGCAGCAATAATGGAGAAGTCTGGGACACCATTAACTTCCCAATTGTTTTGCTCCCAGATAAAAGCAAAACATGCTCAGTCATTTTTCTGAAGTGGGGCCATAAAGTACACATCTTTAACATCAATGGTGGCTAAAACTGGATGAGGTTGTTCCTGTGTTAAGGCAATCAGTTCAGCCATGTTAGGCACTGCTGCTGTCAAAGGCTCTGTGTCGGTGTTTAATTTCCTGTAACCCACAATTAGCTGCCATTTCCCATTTGACATTTTACCGGTCCTACAGTAGAGTTATAAGGGGAATGAGTGGGAACAATTATTCCATCTTCCCTTAAGTCCAATATCACAGGGGAAACCCCTTCTCTGGCCCACAAAGGGGGATTTTACATTAGTCACCTTTGAAGGAGGCAGAGTTGGGGGGGGAGCTTGCCACAGGTGAAGCAATGAAAAATCCAAACCAAAAGTCCAGTGCCTGCCCTTATCATCAGTCCAAGACTTGCCCTTTAAGATGTGTGAGCTTAGCCTACTTATTGTCACAAAACTTCTCTGAGCCAGAAAAATGCTGGTATCCCACATGTACAGATGGGGACCCAGGGCCCAGAGAGGAAATTGAAGACTGCTGAAATACTGCTGCCAGCTTCTGTTACAAGTTGCTCCACAACATCTACTGAAGTTACCACTGGTGAAAGAATGAGAGGGGGTTTTTAATTCCAAACTTGACAATTTAATAGTAAATCTCACTTTTTTTTTTTTTTTTCTTTGTTCCACACATGAGCCCAAAGCTTCTAAAACAGGACTTCTCGTGAGCTGGCAGGAGAAACAGTGATGAACTCACACCCCAGGTGACATGGTCTACCTGCTCTGCCTTCCCCAGGCAAGGGGGAACAGGGAGGACAACTGATGTGGATCACATTTTGTTTGCTGAGCAGGTAAAGAGGAGACAATTAGCTCAAATAAGTGGGTAGGACTGAACTTTCTTAGCATGTATTTGTTCTGTCCTCATTTCTTTTCATTTGGATCAGGTGCCAAAGCACGTTGCCATGATGAATATATGAAGGCCTTGGAAAATTAGAATTAAATATGTGTATTTTTTGTAAGTTGAGACATCACAGAAAAGGGAACTCTAAATCTAGTGTAAATAGCTATCAACATACTTCTGTTTGTTTTTTCAGTCCAATTGTCTAAGCGTGCTATACCTCATGTTTTAAAATAATACTTGAGCTGAGCTGATGCCAGGCTGGGTCTCTTTTCTCTCAGGATTCCTAAGCAGCACGTACTCAGCCAAGGCCAACAGGGTGGGCACTTGGGTCTGCTGTCCAAAGCTTCCATGCACCACCCACCCAGCACTTCATGGCTGGGCCCAGGGTGAAATGCATCTGGATTTAATGTCTTGCTTGTGCACTAACCAGAGCAACAGAAAAGCTTTGACATGCTTTTTTGTCACGTGCTATGTTTGCTTTTCTTTTCTTTTTTTTTTTTTTGGTTCTGTTCTTTTTGT
>VZTN01002270.1:628180-655948 GCA_013400515.1 Erpornis zantholeuca | reverse complement strand
GGTTTGGTTTGGTTTGGTTTGGTTTGGTTTGGTTTGGTTTGGTTTGGTTTGGTTTGGTTTTTTTAGGGGATTTTTGTTTTGTTAGTTTTTTGTCGTTGTTGTTTTCTAACTTCCAAACTGTCATAATTCTCTGTCAGTTAGCAATTCCCCGGGTGTATTTTGGAGTTAGATTGATAAACTTGGGGTTGCTTGAGCCAAGACTTGAATTCTTTCATCTATATTCAGAGAAGCTGGAAGACTTGCCCTAAGTTTGTTTGAAGCCTCAGGTTCATGCAATCACCTAAGAGAAGCTCAATTTTATGTATGCAGAAGAGGTACCTCAATGCTTGAAATAATTTCCAGGGAATGATAATTTTCTCACAGCTTGTTTGACTTTCATCATCAAACAGTCAAAAAGTCACTCAGTTTTTGACTGATTTTGGCCTGAAGCTGTCCCACAGCAGAACTGAACATTCGAGAAGTCAGGATTTCAGCATATTTTGAGTTCCAGACTAAAAACAAACGTGGCTTCCCTTGAAAGAAGTAAAAACCCAATTATTATTTAATTTTGAAAGTCAATTTGGAAATAAAAAATTAAAATCTTGAATGTAAAACTCTTCAATGGTTTAGAAAAACATCGTTCCATTTTTGGCTTTGCTACACTGCTTTTCCATTTAGATAAAAATGATATTTTGGTTGACAAGTAGCTCAGTTAAAACCTCCCCTCTGGCAGTCTGGCTGTCTCCTGTATGACACATGCTCAGCAGAAGGCACATGAACATGATCAAAAGCATCACCTTGATGTGTCCAGGCAGAGCCTGGATCCTGGGTCCACCCCTCTGAAAGATATGCAGCTCCTGGAATCAAAGTGCTCCTTTCTTTGGCACCCATTATGAAGGATTTCTAGTTAACACAAGAACAGCAACTTTCCTGCCCAGGGACCTCTGAACTGAGGTATTCCTTGCTTGCTCCCATGGGAAATAGAGCAAGATGCAGACAAGGAAATAAAAAAAACCGACCAAGGTCAAATCTAATTAAAACTACATTTTTCATTGCAGGAACAATCAGGCTGGGAAATCAGTTTAATTTGACACCATTGTGGTCAAGAATGACACGTGAAAAATCTTGGGCTTGGGATGAGAGTGCATCTCTCTCTGCATGGACACACACACACATCCCCAGAGGTATCCTAAGCCATTCCAAGATATTTGCATGTAAAATTAAACCCTCTGCCACTCTGTGCCACAAAGGGATTTAACCCTAACCTGCACTAAAGATCTAAGTTCTTACTGAAGTCTAGGAGCCCAGACAGGCTGCAGGATCCTCCTGTTGTCCTGCTGTGCATTATTCCAGCTCAGGTACTGTGGCCAGAGTGCTGCAGCTCTGGGCAGAGGGCTGCTGAGCCAGCCTCGAATCTCTTGGAGATGAAACTGTGCAAGCAAAAAAACCCTGGCTCATTTTTGGGTGGAGGAAGGCCAGGCTGCCTACACTGGCATCATGCCATAGGGCAGCAGGTTCCAGTGGAGTTCAGACACCTGGGACCTTCCAAGGAGTGTAGGAAAATATCCAATTTGCAAGTTTCAAAGCCATTGGGAAGCAGTGAGTCAGTGGAGGGATCTGATAAATTCTTTGTTAGAGGTTTGTTCCAGTTCTAATTAATCACATTCAATAACAATTCAATTAGTGCCATGAGTTAAAAATTACCAAGTTAGCTGCACATACTGAGATGGATGCATTGATGGCTGAGACAAAAATAGTCTGGCAGAAATGAGAGGCATTGAATAAGGCAATGATCTCCTGGGACATTTCTGGAAATTGTTCATGGCTATTTTCCATGTCCTCATTCTTCAAATGCTTCTGGTATTGCTTTCTTTCTCTGACCTGGGCCCTCCAAGGCAGATATCACACACATTTTCTCTTGCTAATGGGCAAGAGTGGAGACTACTGGTGTGAGTGGGTGCTGTGGATAGAGAGCAAACTGGAACCTCTCTTAGAAACTCAGTTTGTAAGAGAAACTCTGCTAAGAGCTCTCTGTACACACAACAAAAAGAAGAAGCCCTGGGAAAATTAATAAAGACAAAACAAAAAGAAAAAGGAATATAATTGAATCAGATCTGTCTCCCTGAGAGCCAATGGTCCCAGCAGTTCAGCTGCCAACCCTCAGGCTGCTGCACACCACACTCATATCTACCAATAGAAATATACTGAACATTGCCATCCCTTTCACTTCTTCTATTAGCCATTTCATCATGTATTTAATCTCCTTTAGTTTTTACAGCTTTTGGATTGTGTTCACTGCTTATATTGCATCAAATAGAACAGGGTTCTGACTTGGACGTTTTGGTTAGGAAAAAAACAAGGTCAAGTGAAAGGCATCATCCTGCACTTCATAGCATTAAAGTTAGTGATGTAAGCATGCTGAAAGAGCAGAGAAACTTCTATCAAGGAAACAAGAAATAACGGAATAAAAATACACAGTGATTCTTTTAATAAGAAAATAAAAATTATACAATGGAAATAATCTTCTGCAAGCTAGGTCCATAAATTACCCTTCATCTTTGAGGTGAAATGCCTTTTGGTTGCTTTGTTAGTGCATCTCCATTTGGCACTTCCTCAGCAAGTCAGAATATTTACCTCTAATCTCATTTTGCATAGAAAAGTACAAATTCCAGTTGCAGTCAATCAGAACAGTATATACATTTCTGGGTAAATGATTTGAAAAAAAAATTACTGAGAGCAGTTTTCCCATATGTCATCAAGTGAGACACAGTTGGGGCAGTGCTGGTGATGGGGCTAATGCACAGCCTGGGTGTAACTAATGAAATGGGAACTCTGAAGAGGAAGCAGTGGCAAAAATAAACCTCTAATTCAGCAGCCAGATGAGTAGTGGGAATGATTTCTTCAGCACACAGGGTCTCTGTGGCTCCCAGCACAACAGGTGCTGATGTCCTGTTGCACGATGATTCAAAGTCCATTCCAATAACAGGAAAATAGATTTCTATTAAATTCTTTGAGCTTTGCCTTCTTACAGAGGCAACTCTTTATGGTTCGAGCCACAGCTGCAGAAGCCTCTCCCTAGGATGGATTAAAATGGATGGGCACCAAGCAAGCAGGAGGCTGCAGAAACTGCCCAGGATCCCAGAGTAATTCCATCACTGTTTGCTAGTGGCCAGTGGCACTGCTGACAAAAGTGCCATCACAGTCCATAAACTGCTGTTTCTACATGTATTGGGGCCCTGATTCCACCAATGGCTCTTCATTGTTCTGATCAGCTTCATCTGCACCCACAGTCTTTGCTCATCAACCCTGGCATCCTATTTAGGCTCAGTCTGAGCCACTGAGCTCTGGTTTGAGCCATGCTGCAGGACTATGGTAGTCTGCAGCTTGGCCATGCACTTTCCTGGCAATGAATCCCACTGATCTCAACTCCAGTGCACAGACTGACTTCTGCCTTGGCTCTGAATGTGCCTTGCTGCTGTGGATCTGCCTGAGTGTGACCTGTGGTTTGGCTTCAAACCTGCTGCATCACCATGGACCCTCCAGTGATCTGAGTTCTCAGCCTGGCTGCTTTCTGTGGCCTGCTTGGCTTGGCTGCTGTGGATGGGCTCCTGGTTGGTGAGGCCCCAGTGCTGCCAGTCAGACCTCGCAAAAGTGCTGGGCACCCTGGATACAGAAGATCTCAGTGCAGTAGCTGAATTTCCTAAAACAATTGTTTTAGCCACGGAATTGTCCAGGCAGTTGGAAGTGTGGGTAAGTGCATCAGAGATATGCCTTTACTTCAAGGGTTCCCTTTCTATTCTGACTACAGGGGATGCAGACCTTGCTTAGCAGAAGCAGGAGTTGCAGCAGCCTGCTTTCAGCCACTGCCTCCTCTGCACACCCCTTAGCTGGGTGCAGTGCAGGAATTTGGCCCTTGACAGGACCCTGTGCTCACTGAAGCCAGCCTTGGCACAGGGAGTATCAGCTCTGTGACCCTTGCAGATGGCAGTAGTAGATGAATAGGCATGACCAAACCCCAGAGTATGCCAAATTTGTAACCTCCTTTTGCAAAGGGCTATCTTTTCAGTGCACATGGAACACCTACCTTTGTGTGGTTTTGGTCATGATTCCAGGTGCTGCTGTAATGTAAATACTTACTAGAGTAATATCCAAGCTCTGGCTGCTTTTGTTTTGCTTTTCATAAGCTCACATACCAGAGAGGGCTGGAATTCAGGATTTACCAATAATAGACCCTCTCTAAAGGGGATGCTGTTGTCACTGGCAGTGTGTAAAGGTGGGTGAGGTATGTTAGCAGATAGACAAGGTTACTCTTGGGAATAAATAACTATGATTGCTTCTGTGAATGCCTTGGGAAATGTTTAACTGTCCTGCTTGTTGAAAATATTTGAATTTACATAATCAATTAGATTTAAATGATCTCTGAGATCATCGAGTCCAACCTTTGATCAAACACCATCATGTCAACTGGACCATGGCACTGAGAGGCACATACAGTCTTTTCTTAAGTGCCCTCTACCACCTCGCTGCGCAGCCCATCCCAATGTTTAATCCCCATTTTTGTGAAGAAATTCCTCCTGCTGTCCAACCTGAACTTCCCCTGGTGCAGCCTGAGATTGTCCTCTTGTCCCATTGTTGGCAGCCCGTTAGAAGAACCTGACCCTCACCTCAGCACACCCTCTTGTCAGGGAGTTGTGGAGAGTGATAAGGTCACCCCAGAGCCTCCTTTTCTCCAGGCTAAACACCCCACAACTCCCTCAGCCTCTCCTTACAGGATTTGTGCTCCAGACCGTTCACCATCTCCAGTTGCCCTTCTCTGGCCTCATTCCAGCCCCTCAAGGTCCTTCCTGAATTGAGAGGCCCAGAACTGGACACAGACCTCAAGGTGTGTCCTCACCTGTGCTGAGTACTGGGGACACATTGTCCAAGTTCCTAGTTTTTGAAAGAGCTGTGGGGTTTGAAAAACTAGTTTTTGTTTCAAAATCTAGTTTGTCATGTGATTTAAATGAGTTATTTCAAGGGGGAAATTCCTTCAAATCAACCTATTGTGTTTTGAAACAAAAACAGAGCCCTTGCTGTGCAAACAATAGGGGCTGCACTGCCAGCATCTCCCTTGCCTCAGCTGCAACAGACCATGCACTTTATGCTGCTCGACTGGAATCCAAACTGTCGTGTCTGAGTGTTCAGGACAAGCTGGTTAAAGTGGTGTGAGATCAGAGACAAGGCTGAGGGCTGCAGTCCTCCACGGAAGAGGGATGAATCCTGGGTTTCAGGGTGCCCTGCTGGCTTTGGTATCTGGTAACATGTGGGGGTCATAGCACTCTTCAGCGTGCTCCTTCAGGCGCTGCTTGCATGGTCATCCCAAGGTGTGCCAGTCTTTAATTCAGCATCAAACAGACTAATATTTAAATCTGTCATATGTGACTGAGTTGCTTTGTGAGCGAGCTCGTTTTTCATGAGCTGCTGCTTTATCTCTCTCTTCCTTTCCTGATGTTCTACTGTTTCGTCTTTCTGACTTCTGTTTTATTTTTCCCTCTGGCCAGCCTGCCTAATCCTTATTTTTTGCTTGAAAGTCTTTTACTGTCTGAAAGCTGAAATTGTGGAGCATATGGGTACTTAATGCAGGCCACCTGTATGGATCCAGGGACTCTACACTGTCCATGAATTGTGTGCCTGACAACCTCAGTGAAAAATGTTCTGCAACCATAAACTGCAGTGGCTGCAGTCAGGCTGCTGCCAAGACATGGTGGAAACCCTAAATTGTTATGTGATTCCTTTCTGTCCTGTTAATGTTGTTTATTTGCATAAATTCAGAGAAGCCTCCTGGATTGCCTCAAAGCTGCAGCTGTTTCACTGAATTAATCTCAACCATCTCAACTGTTTCGTGCTGCAATTTTGCCAGCACCCACTGCAGGCACAGCTGCAGGGCACAGCATTTGTTTCCATATGTTCTTCACACAGCACATGTAGTAGCACCCAATGGTGCACAGTGTTACTAGTGGGACAGATCCAAAAATTTTAGACCTATTTATTAAGTGCTTGGAGTTTGGTCTCACAGTAATTTTGTACACAACTTATGCAATGAAGCTTAAACCTGCAAATACAATGCAAGCAGAATATAGTCATAATTATGGTGTTAATAAGTGGTGTTTCATAAGTGGTCTCCTGGCAAGATGTCCTGTGTAGGCTGTTATGCAAGCCATTTCTCCTTTATTAATTGTTGCTAATTATGTTTTCACTGTGAATGATCCATTAACTGGCTTAGATTGGCAGAGTTGAACGAGGAAAAAGCATTACATTTTCTCAGAGAATAAGTACAAAATAATGTAAGTCTTGGCTGGGTCTCTCACTGCTGCTTGCTCTCCTCAGATGTGTTCCTTATCACTCTTTATTGGCTTTCAGGCCTCGTGGGCTGTGCAGCTTGTACGAGGAGCATGCAGGTGATATCATCTCTTCCCTTTTAGTGCAAGTGATTTAAGGTCTACATTTTTTATTCAAAGAAAAAAGCAACCCAGCTTTTGCTATATATAAAAGCACATTATAACATTATAATGATGGCCAAGATGTGACTTGAATGCTTTAACTGGTAACAATGGCATCAATCATCCACTTCGAAGGTGGACTTGCTTTCAGAAACAAATCTGGATACAACCTTTCCTCGAGATACTCATGAAAGAACTGCTGCAGGTTTCTCTTATAACAAGTACTTATTTTATGGAGCTTGGATACAATTACTTATCCAGAAAGGCAGTGGCACTAGCAGGTAAAAACTTCAATTAAAGACTGATGTCTGTATAAACATATACAAGAGACAGGCCTAATTTGATTTGGTTTCAGCATCCTAATAATATTCTAAAATAGTTACTGAGTAAAACAGACTCTATAAACAAATACGACTATATATTTAGATAAGCCCCAAATTTGTCTACTGAAGAGTTTAAATAATTAAAGAGGGAGCCCAAAGGGAGTAAGGATTTATAAAGGTGCTTGTTTGCAAAGCAAGAATATGCAACATATTGTGCCCAAATCCAAGGCTCAGAGAACAAGTGGATCTTTGCAAATATGTCCTGGTAAAAGACCATGAGTAAAAGATCAGGGTTTTAACCAAGCCCCTACAAACAAGAGGTGAAAAGAAACAGCCTGCAGTTCAGTTTAGCAGCAGAACTGGGGAAAGAGCTGCCAGGCTGAGACTATTGAAGACTGTCAGCACTGTGACAGTAGCACACGATGAGCAACAGAGGGATTGGAAGACAGCTCCTGAGCAGCCCCTCCCTGCCAGCGTGTGCTGATGCTGCACAGGAAGGAATCTCTGGGAACGTCTGCAGAGAGCACAGGGAAAATGGGCAATGTGAAGAATGTCTGGGAAAGCATGAGCAGAATTCCAGTGTTGTGCTGCTCTGGAGAGGAATTACAGACCCTCCCAGTGCACCTGGAGCAGCTCTGGCTCTGTACCACTCCCTGATGCAGGTGTATTTCTGCAAGAGGAGTAGGGAACTCAGTTATTGCATGTACCTACTGCTATGATGTCTGTGGCTTTCTTCCTTTATCTTGCTGTATTTTATTCCCTTTCATTAAACTTTTGTAGTTTTCTCTTTTCTTGTTATTGTTTTACATTCTCAGTTAAACCCTCCAACTTTTTCAACTAAAGGCTAAAGACAGCAGAGCTTAGGGATTGGCCAAAAATTGTCAAAATTCTTATAGATTCAAGAGGTGTGTCATGTGTAAATATACAACTGCTTCTCCATTGGGGTGTGACTCGTGGCCACTGAGCAGGTGCTTCCCTGCAAGGGTGTAGGCAAGCAGAGGACATCCAGACTTCTCCTTTGTCCTCCAGTCTGCAGGGAGAGCTGGAAAGAAAGCTCTGTGGGCTGACTCTTTATCTGGAAATCCAGAGGAATCGTTGTGTGTATTTTAAATGGCCTTTGGGTGAAGCTGCTTGGGATGATGTATTCAAGATGGGAAAATACTGGGAAAGCTGATTATGACCAGTGCTCTTCCACAGAGATGCAGAGAAAACTGTTCTCAGCGAAGACAAAGAATCTTCCATTTGTGAAGGTGATTACAAAAGCAGGAAGAACTAAGATCATGGAGAGTCACTTTCCATGCAGTTGTCAGGATCAGATTGATAGTGATCAGTCTCCTCCACACCATCTCCTGTGTCTATTTGGTGCACAAACATAAACTGGCAAGCTGACTGGGACTGTAGCTCTGAATAGGGGGGCAATAGGACAATCAGACCACTGCAAGGTATGTGGTGCATATGTGCCAAGCCTATTTTGGCCTCTGGAACAGAAATATGTGGTCTGTTATTGCAAGTATTGCTCATTGAATATAGTTGTACTAGCCTAGCCCCAAAGATTACAGTTTGCTGGAGGATACTGGTTTGGCAGAGATTAGATCAACTACAGAGTGATTTTTAAAGGGTACTTTTCCTCTAAGCATCATGAGGGTGCCAAACTGATTGTTCACCATTTTAATATAACTGGAGTCTGAGAAAGAATTTGGTGGATAAATGCCTTTTAAGATAAAGGTTTCAGTGAGATTTGGTTTCAAATACCTTGAAATGTATAATTTTTCACAGAATCATTCTTTGAGCAGCTGTTCCAGCTGGATGGTGAACCCCAGACAGCTGCTTTCACACCCTTCCTGCACAGTAGCACATACTGCAGCCAAACCAGGGCTGCACTTCTGCACTGCATCTTGCATGTCTGTGCCCTACACTGCAGCTTGTTGCAGCAAGAGAATACACTACACTGCTCTGGCCAGAAGATGGCAATGAGAAATGAGGTTTTACACTTTATTTTTTTATCAAGTATTGTACTGTGATGCTTCAAGCTGATCACAGTTTATATGTCAAAGCCTTCCAGGCAGATTGGTTTTTTTAATTATTAAAAAAAAAAACAGCTTCACCTCTACATAAATGAGCACCACCAGGCTTTGTCTGAGGACATCCAGCAGGAGGGAATGAATGTAGGTGGAAGTTTAAAATCTATTTTCCCTGAATTGCTCTTTCATATCTGGTTTCCATGGGCTGCACAGTGGTTGTAAAGCCCCAAAATGTTTGGTGGCTGTGTTTTAAGGACTTTGGGAAGCCCAGATGGCTGAAGATTCACTTGAGCACTGGGGTCCCAGGGCAGCTCCCCTGGGGCTTCAGCTTAACAGTGGAACAGAGATTTGCTAGAATGTGTTGATTTCTAAAGTAGGAATGTAGTTTTAACACAAAGTTTATTGCCAGAGATTCCTCAGCACCAGTGAAAATGAAGTTGGGTAGTTGCCCTCCAGGAGCTGAAGGCACAGGAGAATTATTACTCACCTGTTCCAGGGACATGAGGGTGTTGTTCCCAGTGGGGCACTGAACCTGGTGTGGCAGCTCTGGCTCCATTATGAGATGTATCTCCCAGAGCACTTTCTGCTACATTTCTTTCAGTTTTACTCTCACCTCTAGAAAGACCTTGGTTCTTCATACAAGATAAGAATTTTGTGGGACTCTTCAAAAGATGATGTTTTCCATTAAACTCTTGCTATTGTTTTTATCATGCTGACTCCTAATACCCATCAGAAGTAGCGGAGCAGAGTTGGCAGAGGAACTCACAGTGGTAGAAAAAGAAATTTCTCTCCTTTAGTTATTTCCATGATTGACTGCAAGGCTGTGTACCCAAAAGCAGATGGGTTTTACTACTGGGGAGTAACTTAGAACTGAGCAGTTCTTTCAAACTTTCCCCTCAAACAGAAACAAAGATAATGAAGTGTTTGTAAACTTTGCAGTCTCCTTTGCTGATCCCCGGAAAGTGAGATGTGTTTCCAGGGGGAAAATAGACAGCAGGAGAATACTGAAGAGATCAGACTGGAAGAGAAGTAAAACCACCAAGGGGACAAGGTCAGAAGTTAGTGTAAGAGCCAGGCTGCAAGCTTGCCTTACTGCCTAAGCCATGTTGCTTCCCTCAGGTGATCTCTTGAGACAGGAGCTCACACCCACCATTTCACAGTCCTGCTGAGGTTGCCTTACCTACACAAACTGACCTTAGCTCCCGCACTGGCTATTCTGCATGTCCTTTTTGGGGCAGGGCAGCATTTGAGGCTCTCCCTGCAGGGTAAGGGAGCAGTTTTGTGGTGTGTGTTGTGCACCATGATGGCAATTTATGGACAAGTGATTAATTTTAGCTTCCTTGTTTGCTCTCAATTCAACAGTTGTAATGAAGACTCTCCAGTGTCCTCTGCTGTTCTTTAACAACTCAACCAGGCCCAGCATAAACAAGGAAGCAGCTAATCAAAGGCTGCTGAAGTAAATGAACAGACACAGGATAACACAATTAATGCAAGTGTCTCCCCAGGTGCCCCATGCCCACCCACTCTGTTTGCCTTTCCTTGGTTTTGCATTAACCTGGCACTGCCATCCTCCTCCCTTGGGCTGATGATCACAACTTTATCATTTTATGGGACTGGAAGTATCTGAGTGCACCACTTTCTCTGCTTGCTCTCAATTGCCAGGGCTGAGAATCAGCTTTCTTTAGGGACAGTCTGCAGAGGTTATGTCCCCAGTGGGAAAACTTTAATTAAATAATCCGAATTGGTTGGTTTGTTTCATGGGTCACATTCTGACACTCTAATTCATGCTTTGGGAGAGTTGACTGCAGTGGTACATGGCAGGATGCAATATGAACAGGTTCATTCTCCCATGTCACTCCAGGCTGAATTCTGATTTTTTGGAATTACTCTGTTCCTCAATGATTGCTCAGTGCTGGAGCAGATCTGTGGAGCCAAGACAATCACTGTTTGTGGTGAAGGCTCAGCCAGCAGGAAGATGGATGCAAGGCAGAGGCTGAATATCTGCTGTGAAATCTGTGCTGTCTGTCAGAGGCGAGGATGACCACTGATCCTCTCCTGCCTGGTTCCCAGGCACCACGGACCCAGTGGTGGGAGTGGGGATAACAGCTGCATGTGAAGGTACAGTTAGGAGCTGGGTGTTTTAGGGTGTGTTCAAGATTGCCCTTCTGTGCAGACAAGGCTTGTCCCTTGTCCCACAGGATCTCTGACCTTGGCACATTTTAGCTGCAGTCTGTGTGGTTCTGGGCTCTTACTTTCCTACCTCAGTAAGACTACAGTGAAGGGGCAAATCCAGCTAGGGAATTTCTCTGCTAAGAAGTGCAAAATGCTGCAAACATAGGATCATTGTTAGAAAAATACCACAGAAAGGTAAAATAGTATAATTTCTGTCTTCTCATTTTCCATTTTTTCCCACTGTTTTTATCTGTTTTTTTCTAGTTTCAGCTTCTTTACTGTTTGTATGCCCTCATTCCAGATTTTCACATGCAAATGTATTTTGGTAGGAGGTGTCCAGGGACTCCACTGGACTGACACAAGTCCCAGTCCAGTAGGGTACTTGCTGAGAAGTCTGAAAAAGTAAGTCTCAGTTAAACAGGACATGCACAGAGAACCACCATGGGTGGGTGCTTTCTTCAATTTTTTTTTTTTTTGACAGAAGAGAGGTGCCAAGCAATCAAAACCCGTTTACACCATGACAAGTAATAAATCAAGGCTCTGATATTTTAAGCAATGGGTTGTGTAACATTCATAAAGGAAGAATAGGAGTTCTGCCAGCCATGCTGGTTATTCATCATCTTCTCCATCAGTTTAGCCAGTCTCAGGTATTCAGGTTGTTCCTTCCCCCTTTTTATTTCTTAGTGAGTATTACTTTATTTTCTAGGGAGCACAGAAATAAGAATAGGGAACAAACATAATGATGACAAATGGTTTCTTTGGCCTTTTCTGGGAAGGCTATGATAACCTTGGTCTGGTCTTTGTGTGTTCCTTCTGTCTTGCCATATGAGTTCACTGAGGTGGCCCTAGACTGGCAGACCTCCAAACTGGCGTGTGTCTGACATTGTTCAGTGGGAACACTCTGTGCAGACCCAGGCACGCTCCTCTCCTTGGCATCAGAGGAAAGAACACAAAAGGCCATGGTTCCAAGTTTGTTGGCTTTATCAGCACACATGGTTGCCTCCTCTGTCTTCCAAAAGCTGTTTCAACCCCAAGACCAGACCATTGGTACTATCTGGCAAATCCCTCTTCACTTGCCAGCCACAGACAATTGGCTTCCTTGGAGCTGATGAGTAATGCTTCCCCTCTGCAAGCTGGTTATGAGCATGGAGAAAGAGATGAACATCCATAAATCACTAATTATTATCTCTTTGTCCACCTCCTTGCTCAGCTTAAGCAGAGTTTTTGTGCAAAACTGATTCTTCCAGAGCCTTTGTCTGTGGGCATCTTGATCTTCCAGATGAGAGAAGATGTAATAGATATTACTGATTTTGCGAAGAGTTCCACTTCAGGCATAAAATGTATTGCAAATGTGTTCTACTTCAAAGCCTTTGACAAAAATTCTTCATTTTCCATGTCCAGTCCCTTTCCTTTTTTTTTCAAAAGAAAACAAAGGTTATAATATCAGTGCTCAACATGACAGAATCACCTGTTTCCAGCTTAGCTCTAGGGAGAATCAGTCAATCTGTAACGATAAAAATTGGTGTCAGATTTCTCAGGTCGCTACGAGGGATGAATTACAGTGGAATTGCAGAATAATGCAGTCTGAGGAGGGGCTTGTATCCATGGTTAGTTAGTGCCTGTTAAAAACGGTGTGAGAGGAGAGGCTTCCAATTTTACAGGCATTTTCCAGTGCTGGACCTATAGCTTGGGTGACCAACTGGGAAGTATTAAGTTGGCTGTAAGCATCTGGTGGCTCTGATCCGTGTTAATGGGGGATAGCAAGAGGCAAACTACTATTCCACTCACATTAAACATTAAACATGAAAGAGTTGCATTAAAATGCCCTAGGAGAAAGGAATTACTTGTGTCTTTTTGATCAGTAGGTGTTTCTTCTAGATTTGACACTGGCATGTGTCTGACTTGGTGCACCCAGCTATATTTTTGAACAGCAGTAGGAGTTAAATTATCCTTTCAAAAGGGAATGAACACACAGCTGGGGTTAATGCAAACCATCAACAAATGGCTGTGCTCTGAGATGCCTGGGGAATAGCTGCAATTTCTGGATTCTGCTCCCAAATGCATTTGGACAGAGGTAGAAAGTGTGAGGATAAAAGCAAAAATCCATAGTCCTATTTTATAGGTGAAAAAGGAAAGTGGTGGATCATACTCCAGCTAATGTTGGCTAGTCTGAGGCTGGTGAGTGCTGATGGATCTTTACCTGCAGGTTGACAGTACATGAGGACATGGCTGATCAGGTGTGGATTTAGAACCACTGAAATATTGAAAAACTGAAGGCAGGGAGAGACATACTGAGGTTTCTGCTCCAAATTTCAGGCAAAGTGATAACTTCAAAGTTGAATTTGGTTGCTCAGGGCCTTGTCCAGCCACCTGCTGACTATGTCCAAGGATGTACATCAACTACTTAAATCCTTGCTTTTATTGTGAGGAATTTTGTCTTTATCTAGAAATGTATGTATCCCTAGTTGTGTCTGCTTAGAATAAAGAGAATAGAAAGACAAAAGCCAACAAAGGGGGTTTTCTAAAAGGGACTTAAAATCACTCAGGAGAGAAAAGATCAATAAGCAAATGCTGGTGCTCAGGAGATGAGCTTCAGCTTCAGGGCAAATAAGAATCAAAGGAGAAAATACCTTTCTCTTGTAGCTAAATTAAAAAACAGCTTAAGAAACCAAGAAAACAACAGCAAAATATTCAAATGCCTCTCACAATTCAGTGCTGTTTTCCTCCATGAGCATTACTTAGCTCCTTGCTTCCCTGTCTCTTGGTTTCCTGTTGCCTTAGAGTCAAAGAAGAGAGGTCTTAGGGAAGCACTCGAATTCCATTCTCCACTTCAGGGCCTGCCAGGGAAGGCAATGGGCTTCCAGCTGCCCTGGACAAGCCTGGTTTGCCGACCCCATGGGCTAGTGGCCAGTACATTTTCTTTGTTTGCTGTAGCCTCCGTTGGGATGCAAAGAGAGTGCCAGCCATGGATTTCATTAATTCCACCATCAGTAGGTCTGAATTCATTGCCACTAATACAATGCCTTTTTTCTGTGTGCTGTGCCAGGGGTATTTTTTTTGACACCATGTGTGACCTCCTGTTATTTCTCAACAAATGTTGGCAGGCACAGCACAGCTGGCAGAGCAAAGCAGCACAGTGTGTCACAAACTGCTGAGTGCATCCATGCTGAAATGAACAGCCAATTCCAGAGTGCACTAAAAATTAAATCAGTAAGAAAGAAAAACATGCCACTATTGCTCCCCTTTACTCCAGCTTTGACTGCTGCTTCCCACTGCACATGTTACTCTTGTGACTTGGACTAAGGCAAGAGCCAGTAAAAGGTTATCACAGAGTTTTGGAGTTATATTTTTATCTGTTCTATCCTTCTAAAACTTCCCAGACTTTTGTAAAGCAGGTGTTTCTAAACTATTCACAAGCAATTTAGCAATGAATATCTTCCTCTGGGCTGATATTCAGACTCCACTTTTTGATTTTACTGGAGGCCTTGACCTGTTCAGATAATATATTACAAATAATAATTACAGTAAATGTTCATTGTTTCTGACAGTGGATAATCCACTTTTCCCATCTTCCTTTCTTCTTTGGGGTTCTGTGCCTCTCCTCTGTGTGTGTTGTTGTGGAAGAGGAGGGCAGGGTAAGTGCTGCAGTTGGTTGTAGGCAGCCTGAGCTTGCTGGCGACAGGAGAGCTTAAATGACAATGTCTTAAACTGCTCAGGTGCAGGACAGAGGGCTGGGTGGTGTTGCTGAACATGACTGTTGGGGATACTGGATTTGCTTTGCTATTAATAAATTACTTTCCTGTGCTAAGGAGCAGCTGTGCCATCCTAGGAACCTGCCCCGACCCAGCCATCCTGCAGCCAGCTCCAGATGCTCTGTTTGCCTCTCTGCTCATCTCCCCTCTCTGCTCAAGCCACAAAAGAGGGCTCAGACCCTGCTGTCAGCCCAGAGCTCTGGCTGCTGGGGGTCACCCAACCCTAAAGCTCTTAAGCTCAGGATAGTTCATGGGTTCAGCCCTCTCCCTTGGGGTGGCTAACACACAAACACATTTGGGTTCCAGGATTTTATAGAGCAGCTGTCATGGTACATTTAATTTGACCTGTTTTAGGATGACCATGGTAGGAGGCAAGTATTCATGGAGCAGGTTTCTGCTGGGACACCCTCTGCACTCTGTCAGAGCCATGTGTATAATTTTGTGTGCTCAGTATGGCACACTGGCCTGGAGAGTAGGGGTGCATGTTCCCTGCCAACAGGCCTCTCAAGATGGCAAGGCAGAAAGAAATAGCTTCAATACAACTATCCTGCAAGCCTGGTTCTTCAGTGGATTGTCATTTTTTTGGCACTGAGGAGAGCATTTTAAGCTGATGAGAAAATGCAATAGACTGATTTACTTGGATGCTTTCAAAGTTTCTTTGACTTTAGCCAGGGGAGCCCATAAGGGGGGTAGAGAAAACCAAAATATAATGCTGCACTAGGCTCGTTTGTATGCACTGGGGCTTGCAGACACTCGCTGAACTTGTACCTGCCTGTGGGCCAAGTGGAAAAGGAGGGCAGACAGAGGGAATTTTTGTTCTTGCTCAGATTAACAACCACTGTAATCAGCCCCAGGTGAGGCCATGCAGCTTAGAAAAGTTGAGAAAAGTGTGTGTAGTTTATATCTGCTCTCTCTGCAGTCAAAGTGTCTTGAACAATTTCTGATTGTTGTTGGCCCTCTGCCTCACTCTCCTCTGTGGAGCTGGGCCCCCCAAGTGACACTGGTGAGATGAAGTCTCCTGAGAGCAGGAGGATAAACCTTAAGTCTAAAAGGATAGAAATAAACCCCTTTCTTATCTTTTTGTGAGCAAATCTTGCTTTTCTCTTTGCTAAAGACCCCATTCCAAAACAAAACAAAAGTTTTGCAGAGACCCTAAGTTAGGTGCCCCAGGACAGTGATATGTTGTCAACAGGAGCATTTCATGCTTTTCCAGTAGAAGTATCTCATTCCTACTCTATTTTCTCAAATTGGCTGGTCTCTTGTCTCCTTGATGTCCCTTTAAAAACTGCAGAAGGGGTCTGTAAGACACTTGGGTGATGCTAACCTCTGGCTGAAGTGTTTTGATGGTGGAGGATGGGACAGGCAGAAACAAGGACGTGAGGATAAACAAGTTCTGACAAACAAGCAGTAGTATTGGTGGCTCTTAGAAATGAGGAAGTGTGACCCATCCTTGTGGCCCCAGGACTGGCACCAAACCTTGTACAAAAGAAAGCTAAAGAGAGGGAATTGCAGTGGGAGTGTGCAGGAGAATGACTACAGTGAATCAGTCCCTGGTAGCTGCTGCTAAAGCATGAACACATGAGTTTGCAATTTTCTCATAGAAAAAGCCAAGTCCTGGAAGACTTTCAATTTGCAGTGCATTAAGGGAACTCGTGTCCCTGCTGTGATAAGGAGCCCAGCGTTGCATCCCTGAGAAGTGACACACAGCATGGCTGTTTCTGTGGCAGCTCCTGGACTTTCATCCAGGAGCAGCCCCTGAATAAAGACTGACTGGTCTTGAGTTCCATCATGCTGCTGCCTCTAATTGTACTCGCTCCTATCTGATTAAATGAGACTGGAATTTACTGGCTACTCCTTTTCTCTGCTGCCTGTGTCATTAATATCCAGGGGTTCAAACTCAACAGCACCTGATTTGCACACCTTGTATGTTTCTGGTCACATCTTCTGGAAAACTAGTCCAAAGTTTGGGGGCTGCCAACTTCTCCCTTCCAGTAAAAATGCCTGGAAGTGCTTCAGGTTTCTGGTGGTACTGTAGTCTTACCTCTATGAATTCTGGATTAAATTAGGACTTGCTTTACAGGAAATTTTAGGTAATGTCTGCCCATATTCATAGCTCAGTCATTTATTTGGGTGTAGCCCAGTAGTCTGAATAGCCTGTGATTTACTGCCACCAGTGAAATGAAACAGAATCACTTTCTCTGATTTATATCCTCTATTGTAGTTAAATATTTACACAGTATCAAGATCTTAGTAATTGAATGGCTTACAGATAGGCAGCAAATGTTTATATACCTCAGAAATGGCCACAGGGCCATTGAGGTAATGATATTTCATTCTGATAAAAGGTCTTTTACTAAGAAGAAACTTAAAGCTCTCTCAGCTCCATTTTGTTCTCAGAGGTTGGACTAAGTCATGCTGATTTCAGTGGGTTACTGCAATTCTTACAGATTGTAAAAATGACACAGTTCAGAAAAACACTTTTGTTGAAAAGAAGCACTTGTAGAGGAGGAATACAGCATCTTTCACCCAGCAAGAAAAATTACCAGGCTAATATCACTCTCTGAAGGAAACTGAAGCTGGCAGGTTTGAACAATGCCTACCGGTATTAAACCAGTGTTTCTCCATTCACTTGCAGAAGGGTGTCACTAAATATTTCACGACTGTAATGTAAACAAAATTTTCCTGCTTCCTGAAGCAAGAAAGGATCCATCCCATCATTCCTACTTGTTCTGTTTGAATGTGTCTCCAAGTGAGGGAACTGGAATTCAAAGCAGGTGAAATAATTACAGCTGAGTTTGAATATTGCTGAGCTGATCTTTGCTTTACAGTAACATTCAGATCTTGGGAATGAGCTGACCTGAATTACACTGTTGGTGAAGATTTTGGCTAAACCTGGACAAGAATGCGTATTTCTTAGAAAAAGGAGCTGCTTGTGTCTTGGAATTGGTGGTTTTATAACCAAAAGAGATGTCAACTTTTTTTAAAAACAGAGTCTGCATAGAGGCATTCTACCAGCAGAGATTTTCCTTTCCTTCATAATTGTTTGACATTGTCAGATAATTTTGAGCTCATGGATTTCAAATTGGACTAAAAAAGAAGAGCAAAAAGTAGGAGAGCAGCAGAAAGGTAGTTCTTACTATATTCTGTCTCTTGATTACTAAAAATCATTTTAGCAGCTGTCTTTCATGTAATTCCAGAGTGGATGTTGGAGAAAAAACAGAAACAATATATGTATATTTTAGGTCCTACTTATAAATGTAACCTTTTAGAATGAGGGAGGCTGTTGGGGATCCTAGTCTGGGAAAGGGAGAACAGAATTTACTACAGAGTAATTAACATTTTTTATATGATTTCCCATATAATGGAGACCATATTCCTCCCTGTATTGTCTAAATAATCCTAGAACTTAGAGTGATGATAATTTTAATTCTGTAGTAACAAATATTTCTGTGAAATCAAGCTTTATACCTGGGGCTTGATACTCAATCAAACACGCAGGGATTTCTTGGTTTCTCTGTCCCAGCTGGGAGACAGTTGATAATCTCTTCATTCTGTATCTGGGATAAAATACAGTTCATAACACCAGTAAGGGGAGCTTTCCAGTTGACACTTTCTCTTCATGCAGTGATATGGAGTGGGATACTCTGACATTACCTTGCCTGTTACCCAGTCTGTCAGAGGAGCAGAGTGCTGTTTGTACCTGTAAAGTGTCGCTTATATTTACCAAGGATGCAGCCGCACGAAGGTGGTATTTCTCCCTGGGTCCTTGACCCAGTCATGTTGTCAGGT
Source organism: Erpornis zantholeuca (assembly GCA_013400515.1). Taxonomy (NCBI): domain Eukaryota; kingdom Metazoa; phylum Chordata; class Aves; order Passeriformes; family Timaliidae; genus Erpornis; species Erpornis zantholeuca. The sequence continues at coordinate 637,433 of VZTN01002270.1, read as the reverse complement.
AAAGATTACCTCGAGATCAAAGCAAGCTCATTTTTCTAACCAATGCCATCACGTGCGACGGCGTCCTTTGGGCACTGGTAGCTGCTGGTAAGGGGACAGGGCTGTCCCAGCTGTCGCACCACGTTCGGGTGGGGTATCGCAGGTCTCTCTGGTGGAGACCCCGGCTCGCCCCGGTGCTGTCGCACCCCGCGCCCGCAGCNTCCCAGATGTGACAGCCTGGGCCCACAGCGGGAATCACCGTCGCTCCGCACCTCTGGGTGTAACTGCGCTGCTGCGGCCTCGGCTGTGCGGCTGCTGCTTTCTACGCAGCTGGGCTCGTAGTGAGGGACACAGACATCTGGGACACTGACAGCACATCTGGGACACTGACAGCACGTGTGCCTCTCTAATGGGCTGTTAGGCCTCTGTTCTGCACAGCTGGAAGCTGGCATTCCTGGCCTGCATTCCAGCTCATTAATGACATTGTTTGTGCCCCTGAAAGCATCACAGAACTTCCAGTTCCTGACCCTGCGTTCTGTGATCACCAACAGGGAATAATGTCCTGGTGGATGATGTTATACTTGCAAACACTGTTTAGTAAATTAATCTTTAGAGTGATCCTTGACTAGTAGCAGCTTTGGAGGCAGCAGATGTTGGGAGTTTCAGCTAACCATACCAGTACTACAGTCACACTTCGAGTGGGATTTTAAAAAATACATTAGGGAAAATGGGGATCTCAGTCCTCCCAGCTCTTCATGCTCATACTGATTTTTATAATCTGTTCCTTGTGAACTATTATTATACTGATTTCCTTGGGCTGCACTCAGTTTAAGTATTCAGCCTTGAAATAACTCAGTGATGCACAACTAATGAAGCAGAGGAATGACTGGAGAGATGGCATTTTAGGTGAATCACAGCTCATTCCACAAATTATTTATAGACTGCTCTCTCGTTATGACAGGATGTCAGCTACCCGGCAACAGGCCAGAGTGTTTATGAATCATCTCATAGGCTTAGTATGGCTTCTAGATGAAGGCAAAAGAGATTAAGGAAGGCTCACTTTGTATCTTTTCATAAGCAATAAGCCATCCCCATTCCAGTGAAAAATCTCTCTGGTCCCAGCTGGTGCATGGTTACCAGTGAACCTCCCCATGATCAGAAGAGAAAGTTAATAACTAACACAGCTTTTCTTTGTTGTCAAGCAGAGCTGACAACAGAGGTTTGAATTCTTTAATCATGCTTTTCTCTCTCATCTCCAGTCTCTTTATGTGACACCTCAGTGCCATTCTGCAATTCATCATTTTGGAGTCCAAATCAGGAGTACTCAGAGTACTATAATGAATTGGGTTGTCCTGAATCAGGATGTTCAGCTGCCTAGGAAGGCAGAAGTCTATTAAGTGAGAGTGTCAGATGCTGCAAAAACAACAGACAAAAAGCACAATATTTCCCTCTGTGTTTGCTGTTTGGGTAGCATGGCATCCTTTCCTGAGTCAAAGCAATAATAGATCATTGCAATATGCTGTGCAAGCCCAGGCTGAAATGAGCACACCTGTGGCTGTCAATATATTTAGGTCTGGTACCATAAAACATGGGATGTCCTTGTGTGCACACTTGCAATTGCAGGAAATAAAGGTCCCTTTCAGTCCTCTGAGGAGATGTGTAGGTGCCAGGTGGATGCTCTGCCATGTGAGCAACAGCTGCATGGTTTGATGGGTGCTAAAGTGGGCAGAAAGAATTGCATCGATTGGATGTTAAGTTTTATTAGACATAACTTAGTGACACTGGTAAAATGGACATTTACATATAATCATGGCCTTTTTAAATCACAAAAATCATAAACATCAACATATTAAGTGTTAAATTAACTTCCATTTCTGTTAGTGTACCTTTCTAGAAACAGATTATTTTAAACTATGCAGCTGCATGTTACATTCACATAATAAAGCAAATGAACTTCAAATAAAAAAATAAAACAAATTATGTTAATATAAGATTAATATTTACAGACAAGGAAGTTCACTTCTGCTCAAAGAACCACCCAGGGCTCCATGGCCATTCAAGTCATAGTTCCCCATACTGAAATTTTATGGGCCTGGTACTGATCCTTGGCAAGAGGGAACTTCTCAGTTTGCAGCAGCAAGAGTTGTGTTTTCTTGTTAAACAGCTATGAACTGGTCCAGTGGTGGACTCCACAGAATGCAAAGCACAGAAATTAAGTGTAACACAAGAGGCAATATCAGAACCCAGAACTTTTTCCCTCTTTTCCAGCAGCCCATTTTTTGAAATTAGAAATACAGTACCAAGCTGAAACTTGTCTCTGCTATCTCCTGGCTGTGTGAAGAACTGAATTTTGTTTCCACTTTTTGCTTTCATTGCCATTGATCTCTAGCTATCTCTGGGGCGTAGGAATGTGTCACAGGCTTCCCTGGGCTTTACCTCACACATTCCATGAGCAGCAGGGGGGCTTTGACTCTGTTTCACCCATAGGGAATGGAGACAAAAGAACAAACAGAGAGGATCAGGCACACAGTAAGACTGAACACCCATTTCAAAGCTCCATCTATGCTTTGTACAGCCAAGACATTTTCCCCCACATCTTTGCAGGCCAAAGAACTGCACCACATTAATGCAGCTTCACTGCTTCCAGGCCCAATGAAATCATGGGGATGCAGCAGGTTAAATCAACATATCAACCCACCACCAGCCCAGTCAGTAGCTGTCCTCACATCCCATCCCATGACAGTAATCTGCCACGAGATGCCTTCAGCCTCTTACTCATTTCCACACCTATTATGCCTGTAGGAAGGCAGGATTTTCAGAGGAACCAGGCAGTTTAGAGTGAGGTATGCTGAGCAATGGATTTCTTTTGGCAATAGGAGCAATATTTATCTGAAGGGATGGTTTGGTCACTGGGCTGACTTGCTTTCTGTGGGTTGGTGCTAGACACAGCTTGTTTCTATTATTCTTCACGTAACTCAGGAAATACTGTGTCATATGGTCATGTCAGGGTAAAACAAATCACTCTTATTTATTTGTTAAAGTGCTTTGGGGATTCTTCTGTTTCTTTTCCAGCATGCTCCCTCTGCTCCAGTGCCCAGCAGCATCATTACCACAGAGAACTTTGCTCAAGCACTTGCCTACATCAGAATTTTAAGTCTGCATGTGCAAGTCAGGAACACCCATCAGCTGACAGGAGCAGAACCATGGGATCCTCTACCAAAATGAACTCCAGTAAAGCCAGGCTCAGAAAAAATCTCTGACAGGACTCAGCTCCTTCATACAGCATAAAATCTAGAAACCCACATGAAAAGAAGAGGATTCATTCAGGTAAATTATTCCCTCAGATTCATAATTTATTTTCTATGAGAAAAGGGGACAGTCACCCCTGTCCAAAAGGCTGGCAAAGGCTCAAGCATCAGTTTGTTCCTACTGAAACCCTACTTCAGGATTGTACCAAATATCTGGCTCTCTGCATAAGTTCTCACGTGCAGTGATATAAAAATGTGGAAAGAAAATGTCAGGCAAATGGAAAGCTTTTCTTCAGGGAAAAAACCACTGATTTAAGATTTGTTGGTAGGACAAAAGTACTTATCAGTGCTGCTGACACCATAGCATTGAAATTCATACATAATAGCATTCTGTAGTGTTAGAAAACATAGATGTTTCTCTACTTCTGTTTTACAGCTGCTTTGAGAGATGTGGCATCTACAGCTGTGTTGGTTGCAGTCCTCTGGCCACACTGTCTACTCCAGCTTGCTGTTCATCCCCCACTTCACCCATACCAGGGGTTCCCATTACACACTCAGGCTAAGTTCAGGCATTTTCTACACTACCACACACACCAATAAAATCTCCAGTGACAGGAATATTTTCTTCAATGCTCTCTTATACAGTGGGCCAAGGGGAAAATAATAGAAAAGAAATGCACTGAGAAAAAAATATGAGTTGTTGTAGGAGTGGATTTTTCTTCTGCTTTCACTGAAAAGCAGAAAATTACTACAAGAACAGTGCTCTTGTCTGACCAGTCTTCATCAATTGGCCTCAGTTTTATGGACTACAACAAGCCCCCTCAAACAAATACTTGTATTTATTCCATGAGCATTGTTTGGTTTGGGTTTGTTGGGTTTTATCAAGGTTTATTTGTGGCTTTCTTTTGCAGTGGTTGTTGTGTGGGTTTGTGGTTGGTGTTTTTTAAGTTTGGTTGGCTTTTTAATCCAGTGAAATAATGCCTACAATCAATGCTTTCAAATTGCCTATTCTGGACGTCTGCCACAGTTACTTTAAAGTAACTGTGCAGAAATACAGTTTGTTTATTTAGAAGTCCTTTGGGAAACCATTACTGCTCCTGATGGAGTGTCTCAAATATTGCAATTCTAAGGCACAATGGCCTATTAGGAGATATTTTTATCCTCCCAAAAAAATAGAGGAATATCCAGTTTTCTATAGGAAAATAAGCCACTGGAAGAAAATCCTTGATTTTGGTTATTTTTACTTAAGTCCTTCTTCAATGTCACTGGCACCATCCCAAAAGCAAGAATAACCAAGTCAATCCATTTTGAATATTTAGGCATCAAACTACTGTACAACAGAAGACAAAGGTAACAGAAAACAGTACTGGCAAGCTTCCTTCATGTCCATTGACTTCATATCATGATATCATTCATATCATTAGTAGCTTTACTAAAAGTCAAGTCCTGTGCAGTGCCACAGCACCTTCTCTCAGAGAGTTTTAAAGCATTCTCAAAGGAGTGCTGGTCTTACCCTCAGCCCATCAGAGTCTGGCAGAAACACAGGGAGGCAGGAGCTGGCATTGAAGGCTGTGGTTCCCAAACACCCACTCCAACCACTAAGTGATACTGCCTCCCCAAATGTAAACTCTCTTTAATGACAGACAAAACACCTTTAAAACATATTAGTAAACACATCAGTCTCTAAATCACACCTTAGAAAAGTCTCCTGCACTTGGAATCACTTGTGACTAAGTAGCCTCCAGGCACTAGAAGCAAATCCTGTTTTTATTTTCAGGCATCACCAAAGAATGTGACAGCACCATGGAACTGCAGGTAGGTCAGCCTTGTGCAGCACATAAGGCAACCATGGGTACTTGTTAAATCCAAAGTAATCTGTGTAGTCAAGAGTGACATAAATCACTTAGAAACTGCTGATCCTCAGCCTCCTACCTATGTCTCCTTTGATATCTGTGGATATCTGTGAGAGAGGTGTATTCCCAAAGTGCTTTCCAGTTTGGTGCATGTGAAAGTGATCATCAAAGCTGAAAGCCTTCCAGCCTAGAAACCAGCAGTAACAAGGAATCGCTGATGATAAAAACCCAGGAAACAAGTAAAAGCAGATATCTCAACACAGGCACGAGAGAAAGGAATCCAGTTTGTACATCTGGGGCATATAATTGTCCAAATGCAATCTGGAGTCACATCTGTGAAAATCTGGTAGGGAATGAGAAGTAGGTTAGTGGCAGAGTAGCATTTAAAGAAGCCCAAAAGGGGCCATTTTTTCTGCCTGAACCTGTCTCATGCACAAGGTGAAGTGTGACTCCTACATCCACTACGGCTGACCCTTGCTCCAGACACATCATTCAGCCTGCTTGGGCACCCAGGTGAATCTCCATCCCCCATCGTCGTCCCTGCGCACAAAGGCCTGTCCTTGGTGGAAGCTGTGTGTTCTCACATTGCGGTGGGGACTCAGGGACGTTGTGAAGGCCACTTCTGTTTTGTTGGGTGACAAGTCACCAGTCAAATAAGGCAGCCCATAGGCTGGGAGGGAAGAAACACTTGGCACTGGTGAAGGGAGGCATGGTGCTGAAGAAAATTGGGGAGGGAAGGGAGAGTCCTCGCTGCATGGCTGGGTGCTGCTGGCGGCTGGAGGCACATGGCTGCAGCTAAACACTGCTGCTGCCCCTTCCCTGTTCTCATAGCCCATTGCTCCCCCAGGGCTCAGGCAGTATGTGTCTTTTCCAAGGTCTGGGGACAGGGCACTGTAGTTAGCTGAAGCTTCATCAATGGTGTTCACATCTTTTAATCCTAAGGTCTGCAAGACCCAGCTGTCCACAACAGGGCTGGCTTGCTCTTCACAGGCAGTGAATTCATTGAAGAGGTTCCTTCTTGCTTTGAAAGCATGAGGAGTTTCTTGAGGGACAAAGCAGTGGTCCTCTTTTAATCTCCTCTTGGTACTTTTGAGGATAGCACAGGCTTTTTGTCCATGGCCAGACAGTAGTTTCTATTAAAAAACCCAAAATAACAAGGTGCAAACAGAAGATTAAAATTTGAATTTCTAAATACCTGTTAAGCAACATGTTTCTGACTTCAGAAGCACAAGATGGTTCCTACTGTCCTTATAAAGATACTTCTTTTTCCACTTTCTCCTTAAACATATGGGTATGACCAACTATTTTGTCTATTTACAGGGTCTGCAATGACCCTGCCCCTGAAAGAGAAGAATGTGACCGTGTCAATAAGGCCTAAGCTTTGATGGCATTCCCAGCCCCACACTCCCACCTGGATCTGTGCCAGCAGCACTTGGTGGGTGAGAAGGGCATGGGGGGCAAAGTGGCAGCCTGACAAAGAGGGAGAATGCAAAGGTAACTCATGCTGGGACAGGGGTAATCCCAACCAGGCAGTGCTCAGAGCAGCAGCCTCAGTGGCACTGCACTCATCAATTCACCTCATTTGTCATTATCACAGGACAAGGGCCCTTCAGGCATCTGGGGAGGGCCAAAGGAAGGCAAGAATAGACAAGGAAGCTCCCCACCACGAGAGAAATTCACTGCTCAGATATGTCCCATGACAGTTCCACACCAGGCCCTTCTCCACATGACACAGGGGGTGGCTGTGTCCCCCTGCTGTGCCCAGAGAAGGAGACCTTTTCTGCTGTCAGGAGCCAGGGCTGGCCATGAGAGGGAGAACATGTCACACTATCAACTCATCAACAGGATGGAAAAGGAAAGTCTCCTATGTTCTAGTCTTTTTTACCTCATGCCCAATCCACAGAGATGAGCAATTAATCAATAGTTGAGTTTCATGGCTGGAATAGCAAAAAATGTCTTTAGGCTGACAAGAAACAATTGTTATCTTTATTTTCTTTAAGATGAGAGACAAAGAATTCAAATTAAAAACACCCTTCACACTTAGTTTAACAGAATGTTTCACCCAACCTCAAACGTTTAATTTTGTATTTCACCATTAAAAAAGCTCCACACAGCTTTTTAATTAATAAAGTGGAAAAAGTAAATCCTTATCAAAGGGATAATTGACAAAACAGAGACATTAAAAAACACACATTCAAATTTGAACTTTTTACTGAAAAAAAAAGCATTAGAGGAAATAATTTTACCTTGACAATATAATCTTAACTTACTTATAGCTAACTAATAAATTAAACTAAATTATTCCAGGTGCTACACTCCAAAGTCAGAACTTGACAGGATATCATTCCTGGGGGAAACTGTCACTTTTGTGAATTTAAATGTGAGTGTGAATTCCACTGCAGGTTGTCTACACTCTCAGATTTTCCATGTATTTTACTGGCCTGTACCTAATCAACCTGTTCCTCTGTACACGTCTATATGACAGGTTTGAACACAATACCTTGGCTTTCTCTTCTAAACACTTAATCAGGGCAGAATTCAGGTATTGTCGGAGGTTATTATTTTCTTCGTGTAACCTAGCAAGTTCCTCTTCCTTCTGAAGCAAAGTGTCTTGAAGCTGTGGAATAGAGATACTGATGAATAGATGTTGACTCTGTAACTTAATAGCAATTGCCCTATGGTACAAGCTGCTTGGATTTGATGATCTGGGTGTTTGCTTTGTGAGCTCAACCCACCCCCTCCAGCCTCTTGCCTCTTTAAATCTAAGTGGCATGACTGTTCAGTTTTCCCTTTTGACTTCCTTTAATCTTTAGTGGTGTTTGAGAAGATTACTCTGAGAAAAACTGCAACTGCAGAGTAATAATAGAAAAGAATTACAGGTAGCCCCGTGAGCAGCCAGAAATGGTCATGGGCATGACAGCAGCTTCAGGATCCCCTCCTGAGCTGCAGTAAACATCCCTTTGCACTGCTCCTTCCCATTTATAGTTGGCTGGTGCAAAAAAAGGAGGAGGAGTTGCAAACTAACAACTTATGGAGGTAGACTGTAGAAGGAAGTTGCAGTTGCCATCCTTTATGATAAAGCAGTACTCAATGATCTTTTCAATTCTGGACCCTACTGTGCCAGTCCTAGCATATACATATACAGAGATAATCCCTGGTCTCAAAACCTTAACAGGAATGGTAGACACCTAACACTTTTCCATGGGAAATCTAAGTGTTTACAGATAGATTTCTGCCTCCTGATCATAGCACTGGAGATTTCTTTAGGAAGACAGAGAATCTTCTGCCAAGGACCAAGCATCTGCTGAGCACAGGCTCAGTGAAGAACAGACTTAAATGGTTGAGGAACTATGGTTTGATCCCAGGGACCTTTAAGTTAATATCTGAATTTTCATTAACTTCACAGTGTCAAAACATCATTTCAAATTACTTGATCAGAGTCATTAGTCTGGAGTTCCTTCATCTCCAACAGTTCAGAGTTTCTCGTGTCTTTTGTTGGGATTTACAAAAAAAAAAGAGGAAAGATAAGAGAAAATAAAGTAACATGGAAATCCTGCTGGTCAAAATGGTTGATCCTCCACATAATTAGTCAATTCTGGTGGAATCATTTCCCATGAAGTTAAACCTGGTGGAATTAGTAGGAAAATACACTGTGTATTTTTAGCCCACAGCATCATCAGAGCCTGAGGGACCCCTGTTCATGCACCTGGTTTTCTGTAGTGCCAAGGCTACTGGTGCAATATGATGTAAGAGGGGAGGAATGCAGGGAACCCCACCAAGTTGTTCCAACTTCACAGGATAACATGGAGAAGACAAATACTTCAAGCAAGGAACAAGTTTTCTGTCACTTCCGACATCTGTGCCAGCGAGAGGGAGACATGCCATAAGCCAATCCAGAAGGTGCCATACGTGATAAAAAGTTCGGGAGCCTCGTGGGGTGAACCCGGGGTTGCTGGGGTGCGCGGAGCCTTTACCTGCTTGTTTCTGTAGAGCTGGGAGGACAGCTGGTCTCCCTGCCACGCCGCGTCCTGGGCACCGAGCTGCGGGCTGCAGAACTGCCCTGGGGACCAGAGCGAGGGTTAGCCGGGTCCCGTCCCGCTCCCAGCCCGGCTGCGGGGCCGCGGCTGGTCCCCCCGCCCCGGCGGCCGCCTAGCGCACTCACCCGGCGCCCGA